>SKCR01035316.1:0-128095 GCA_019454045.1 Zanthoxylum bungeanum | reverse complement strand
TGTCATTCTCGGCCAAGCTAAGATATTTGGGAAAATTTGTTCCAAACAACATTTGATCAAATTGATCCAATCAATCTTCAATTAAAACACATTTAAGCATACTAATTCATCCAATTTCATTAAATCATGCTCAAAAACATTTTACCCAAATTTTAAGCTGTAATCAAATTTCATGCTTTTCAATCGCTCTGATACCATTGTTGGAGTTTCTACGGCCCCGAGGATCGAATACAAAGCAAGAAAACACATGCGAATACATACGACGAAGTTACGGAATACTTACATCGATCGGTTGAGCGACGCGGGCAACGAACAAAAATTATTTCTGCTCACTGTCATGCTCGGCAGTGAGCTGTTATTCTTAATAAAGCAACTCATGGCATTTCCAAAAAATATCAAAACTTAAGATATTTATATTTTTAATTAATTTAATTATTTAACAATTAAATAATTATTTAAATACAATATTTTAAATATATGTATAATATTTACTTTAAATATCCAAATACATATATTTATGATATAAGTCAAATATCACAATTTGACATTTAATTAATGTGTATTTAATAAAATTTATCATTAAATATAAATACACATTAATTAGGAAATGACTATTAGGTCCCATCGCATGTATTTTCGTTTAACCTTTAAACGACTTATAAATAATCAGTATTATTCATAAAAGTTGCCCTAGTGCTCTACGAGTAGATTTCACTAGTGAGACTCTCTAGATTCAGACATATCCTCATGAAATCCAATTTCGTATCCATAATTTACCCACCCGTAAATTATGATGACCACAGATAACTCGCTGAATCATACAGGTTGAGGTCATGACATATGTATAATTCATCCGTCACAAATATCTGGATATATCCCAGAGATATAGATGTAATCGTCAAATCTCTATATGGACAATCCCATCGACGTCTTTTATAAATAATCAGTATTATTCATAAAAGTTACCCTAGTGCTCTACGAGTAGATTTCACTAGTGAGACTCTCTAGATTCAGGCATATCTGTCACAAAATCTAATTTTGTATCCATAATTTACCCACCCGTAAATTATGATGACCACAGATAAACTCGCTGAATCATACAGGTCGAGGTCATGACATATGTATAATTCCTCCGTCACAAGTATCTGGATATATCCCAGAGATATAGATGTAAACGTCAAATCTCTATATAGACAATCCCATCGACGTCTTTATTAGCAATCTATAAAGAACACTTAGAACTGATTTCTAAAGTGTACCATGGGCCCATGGTTTTTATCTGATTGCTAATCATATATGGACTACCAATGCTCTGTACACAAAACTGACGGATCCTATCTCGATAAACACATGAAACCTTGAGGATCTGTCCACACCAACGAACAGGCGGAGGTCTGATCTGAATAGATCGGTGATGTGACTGCCATTTAAGTGTGGAAGATGTCTCATGTGCCCACAGTCGAAGAATCACAAATGCTACTCAACCCGAGAAGATTATTATTGACGTTGGTGTACCATCCATTAAGAATCTTCGGTGAGTCGTTTAGTGTTTATCCGCTATAAACACCTACACGTCTATAGGAGTCTCCAAGACTCATGGTTTATTGAGAAACCATTGGAATCATATATTCCAGTATACGAGATGTAACGGTCTCAATGAGTTTACTTTATTGACCAAGTAGTGTAAACCTTGACCAGGAATAGTATAAGAATGACAGTGTCATGATACAACTCAATGTCAGTTGCGACGCTTTTGTAACTGCATCATGACTAATAATTCTATGGTCTATTACGTCTTTACCATATTAGAAGATATATTATATTATAGAAACTGCTCATTTTATTCATAATAAAGCATTTACAATAGTATTTACCAGGAAATACAATGGGGAATTGGCGCTCTGAGCACCAACCCCAACATTTGTAGACTATGCATGAGGGCACATTGTCTGTTGAAAATAATAGACTCCAAGATCTTGCTACTAGGTTTGAGGTCGCCCAGATGAAAAATGATGAGACCTTTGATGAGTTCTACGTTGAGATTAATGATTTCGTTAACTCAAGCTTTAACCTATGTGAGATTATCCCTACTAGTAGGATAGTTAGAAAGATCTTTAGAGCCCTGCCTGATAAGTTGCTACCCAAGCTTACTGCCATCGAGGAAAGCAATAATCTCGATTAGCTTAAATTATATGACCTCGTAGGAAAACTGTAGTTTTTATGAGAAGAAACTTCCTGGTTATAAAAAGCCAAAAACTATAGCGATGAAGATCGCGAAGGAAGTTGCTCATGATTTGTCTTGTGATGATGATAATACCCTCACGGATCATGATTTGGCCATGTTTGCAAAAAGATTTAAGAATTTCTTAAGCTTAAGAGAGTGGCAGTAGCAGTAAGTAAGTAATGGCATATGGATCTGGGGATAGGCCTAGAGAGAGTAGGCATAGCTAGAGAGAGTCCAGAGAGGATAAGAGTAGTAGGTCCCATGGTATCTAGTGCCATGAATGTGATGGATATGGGCACATTAGACCTGAGTGTCCCACATACCTTAAGGCTAAAGGTAAGAAAGCCATGGCAGCCTCTCTTAGTGATTCAGAAGGTGGCTATACTTTTGATGAGTCTCCTAAAGACAAGAGCAATTTTATGGCCTTTACTGCTAATGGGTATGGTGAGAGAGAGGTTATTGTTAGTGATGCTGATGCTGATTCAGAATTCTCCCACGATGAGTCTGTAGATGAGGATAGTCTTCAGGTAGCTTATGTTGAACTGTTTAATGATAGTTAAGCTATTAAGAAGACTAATATATAGGTCAAAAAGAGGCTAAAACTAGTTGAACTAGAAAAGAATGAAGCTTAAGCCAAATTTGAGCAAAGCCTTTTGATGGTAGATGACCTGGGGGGGAGGAATAGAGGCCTAGTTGATAGGGTCCAAACTTTCGAGGCCAATCTTGAAAACGATAGAACCCAGTTGTCTATATTTTCTAGTTGGATAAACAACTAGATCGCATGCTAGGTATTAGTGTTGAGCCTAATTGCAACAAGGCGTCATCGTCTAGAGCTGTGCCTAACCCTCCTAAACATGACTTGAGTAAGAAGCATGTTAAGTGTAGTCATGTGATTTCTCCTTTGTTCCTCGTCATGTGACCCAACCTCGATCTGGAGGTATTATGGTTAAACCTCGCTCTCATCCGAGGTTTGTGCCTGTGTGCCATCAATGTGGCAAGACATGACACATTAGGCAAAAGTGCTTCATCTTGCACAAATAAAAGAAGAGGCCTAAGAGTGTGTCACCTATATTTGCTACTTCAAATCTAGTTTCTCAAGTTTCTGCACTAACCAAACAAGCTCAATTCCTTAGTGAGAAACTTGCTGTGTTGACTAGGAATTCTCGAGTGGAAGAGATTCCTAAGAAAGTTTGGGTGAGGAAGCAAGATATCTTCCTAACTACTTTTGAATGCCTTGATAGGCATGATGAGACTTGAGAGTGCACTCCAGTGTAACTCTTCCTAGAAGTTGCATTTGTTTTCCAATTGCATGTGTGTGTGCGTGTGTTTTTATATTTTTTGTACGTCTATGTTATACTGCATATGGGTGGGTGTATTGTTTTGTTTTTGGTTTATATTCCTTGGTATATAAGATGGTAACCCGGACATAAATTTCATGGTTGATTCCGAATGGACGGTAGTATGATCTATACTCGGGATACAACTCCACGTACCATTGGATTTTGACAAGCCATGTTGTGTCTTTATTTTTTTTTATGCATGTTAAAACTGAAAAAAAAAAACATATATATACATTGAAAAAGACCAAAAATTTCTTTTTGTGGCTTGTTCGAGCATGAAAAGCATGTGCATGTGATCCTAGTATGTAGGATATTTGGTTATGCATGTATACTATGCTTTTATTTTTCTTGATGCTCTATATGCATGTGTGTGTGTGATAAAAACTCTTAGTATATTTTGTACTTGCACCTCAGATACACCGTTTTATTTTGTCAAGGCTTGGTCGCATGTATGAGTTTTTGGACTAGCAATCTAATTTCTAACATACTTTGTTTACTGAATAGTGTGACCTTTGACTAGATGACATTGCTATCCCCTTGGCAAAATAAAAAGAAATAAAATAAATTTTTTACATAAGACTCAAGTGTAAAATAGCCAATGGGCCAAATTCAAAAATAAGGGCAAAACCCTTCACTCGTAAGAGTATTTATTTATGAGCTCATGATATTTATGGGAAAGTAATAGCATGCAACCAATATTGCTTAATTTCAGGTTCTAGTGGTGCTGGGTTTGAACATCTATTTTGTGGACTTTGTTTGTTAATAAATGGATTTCTTGGCTGTGTCCAACTGATAAAATAAGGTCTTAAGCCTTGATTCGTTGTGCATTTATTTTTTTCACTCAAGTGCTTGTTATGTTTTGGTGTTTATGTCAATGCATAAGTGTTGTATTTAGCCAAATTTAAAATGATGCATATTGTTTATGTCACAAATAGCTTAATACTGACTGGGTATCATTGTATTTGCTTGAAGTGTTGTTTCAGTCAGTTTTGATAAAATCTTGTTTACCTCGTTTTGTGCTTGTGTATGCTTCAGGTTTTGCATACATTCTTTCTTGCATATCTATGAGTGTTTACTTCTTGTATGATTAAGCTAACTGTGTGGGCCTGTTAGTGGAGGGGAGTAAGTTTGTTTTGTTTTTGTTTGCTTATACTCTTGCATGAGTTATCTTCTATTATTTTTCCTGGTACCTTATCATTTGTCATCTCGTGACAAAAATTAGGAGAGTAGCTTAAATGGGAGTAGTAGCGTAGAATATCCTTTTGATATCTCCATTTTAAGGAGGTTTAAGATTAAGGGAGAGAATGATATCTACTTGTTCATGCGTGAGTTTTATACCTGCTTAATTTAATTCTTGATAATCTTAATACTTTTCACGGTATATTGTTGTTTGTGGATGTTTCAGGTAAGCAGGTTTGTTGCAAAGGTGGCATTATTTTGAAGACTACTTGGTTAGTTATTAGATCGAGTCCTATTGTAATAAGTCACTATTTTGATGGTTGACAGTTGGCTATTTTCTTTTTGGGTATATTACCATAGTCTTTGTATTAGGTGGTGTTTTATCACGGAATGCCAAATGGGGAGATTGTAAGTTCCATTTTTATTGACAATGTCCGTGACAAAATAAGTTCATTTGAGTTGTAACAAGTCTTGAAGATCTTGGAGCAATTGGACTGGTTTTTTGTAAAGTTGGAGCATTTTTGTTAGTGTTGCGTTCGTTGTAGCGTTCGAACGTGTGACATTAGTGGCACGTTCTCCATTAGGTTCGAACAAAATATTCCAGAGAACAAACGTTCGTGGTACATTTGAGGAAGCGTTCGAACGAAATATTCCAGAGAGCCAACATGCGTGGTGCATTTTACTAGCATTCGAACGAGTCTTTCCAGTGGGCAAGCGTTCGTGGTACGTTCAAGTAATCGTTTGAACGCGACTGTGATCTGAACACATTTTTAAGCCTTTTCACTTTGAAAAACCCTCTATCTTCAACCTACCTATAAATAGAACATGTAGCCACCATCCCCAAGTATTGAAACACAAATCTTTTGAGCCCAAAGCTTTCAATCTTCTTTGATTCCACCATTGAAGACTTATTCATCTTCTTGTCTTTTTTGTTAATGGTGTATTTCTCTTTTTGATAAACCTTCAACACAACCTAACCCAAAATTCCTAATCCTTAAGAGTTGTCAAGGAGGAAGATTGGTAGTCAGAGTTTCGGCGATTAGAAGTGAAGAGACAATCCGCTCAGAGACTTTAGAGGTTATAAAGAAAATCGTGGGTTACGGACTTGAGGAGTTCATTGAGTTCTTGCAGTCTAGATGTACTTGAGTCGGTGGATTCGCCACCATAGGTCTTGACCATCACTGTAAGTTTTTCTCTATATAGTGGATTGGGCTGGTAGCCGAGATACCCGAAGTGGTTTTTTACTCGCACGAGTTTTCCACTTCGTCACCAAAATTATTGTGTTGATTTGTGTGATTGATTTATTTTCCATAATTTATTTGTTTGTTTATATGTGGTTGCTTGTTGAGAATCCATAGGCACATTTATTAGGACTTGTCTTGATTAATTGTGATTAATTCCGCATAAGGTCAGAACCTAGGGTATTTACGGACTTTCAACTATGTAGAGAAAACTTATAAGGACAATTTTAAACACCTATGGAAACACTTTACCGACTCAAATATCTCAACTGTAATAACCAAAAGAAATTCTTCGAGCCTGCACCAAAAAAGCCTTCTTCATATTCTGAAGTCTCTAAGTGAATTAAATTCGCGAACACGCAATACCGGAACTCCGACAACCAATCTTCACCTTAGAACTCTGAAGATTAGGGTTTGGGTAAGGTTTGGTATTATGATGCACTACAACAATTATGGCTTTTAGCGTCCAATCTTTTAGCGTCGAAATAACTTTAGACGCAAAAAATCAATTTAGTGTTGTAATTAATATTCGACGCTAAATATCCAGATTTTAGCGATGAAAATGATTTCGACGCCAAATATTCCACTTTTTTCGTCGTCGAATGCACATATCGAGGGCTAAAGTATGACTTATAGCGTCGAATATTATTCGACGCTAAATTATTTAACTATTCCTATATTTTTGGCGTCAACATAAAATTACGACGCTAAATGTTATACCTTTAGCGTCAAAAATTTTATTCGACGCCAAAAACTAGAACTTTAGCGTCGAAGAAGTAGCGTCGCTAAAGGTTTATGAAGATTCCACCGACAATCCTGTAAGCATTGCATTTTTGCATACCAAACCCGATGATGAGTCTCATACGGAGACACTACCTTTAGTCATGGAAGTCGTGGAAAATGGTCGTCGGAAAAGAAAGTCAAGAATCTTCGTTTCGAGGTAATCTTTGGCCCGAAATTACCGCAAACCACTCTAAGCCCACCTAAATACCTAAACCCAAATCCAAAGCCCATGAAACCAAGACAAATTAAGCACAAGCCCACCATCTAAAAAGCCCACGCCCATGTACACATTTTACCTTTCCATGCACTATTCAAACATGATTTACCCATCTACCAATTTTTTAACCATTCCACCCACTTTGGCAAATAATAAACAAAAACCATTCCCCCACTATACCTCACGCCATTCCATACATTATCAAAACAATTCCCTCCCAAACACTAAACAACAAACAATAATTCACAAAGCCACCAATCACCATCCTCCCCAAACACAACCAACAAGAATATTCCCTCACAATTCTTCACACACCAAAAAAAACACTAACAAACAAGAAACCCATGCAACCATTCCCCCACCCATGCATCCTACGTAGGTATTCCATACAATTATCAAAAAATTCCCTCCCAAACACAAACTTGCAAAACAAAGCCCTCACCCTCCATACAAACACCCATACCCTATTACTGCTAACCACCCTCCATGCCATAAACCCATGCTCCCACCATGCAGTAACCTCTCTCCCATTTGCCTATATAAACCATCATTTTTTCTTCCCTTAGGGGCTAGCACATATCAGTACACATTGATCAAATACTTAGGATTTTGGAAGAGCAAAAATAGCCCTCACTTCCCTTACTAAATCACGCCTACAGCACACCTCTTTCACGCCCTTCATCTTCACGCCTATTCTGCCCCTGAAGTGCGCCCATTGCAGCCCCCATCAAACACATCAATTAGCCTTCATTTTCCTACACGCACCCCCCCCCCCAAACTGACTCCATTCCAGCCCAAAGTGACGCCCCAAACCAGCAGCAAAACAGCCCACAAGTGACGCCACTGCAGCCCCCCAAAACAGTCCCCTTTACACCTCCAAGTGAGTCTCCATTTAGCCACTGGAATTTAAACCCAAATCACCCTAATTTTAGCACCCAAACCAGTGCACAAACTGCCCTAAACACCCTCCAAAATTCGCCCAAAAACAGCAGCTCAAAAGCACTCAAAACAGTCCCTAAGTCATCAAAACAGTGAGCAAAAACTGCACTGAAGATCCTTGAACAAACCGAGCAACGGCAGTCCAACGCCTCCAAAAATCACCAAAATTGACCTTAATCCACTGCCAATCAGTGAGCCGATGTGGAGACTTGAATCGCAAGCGAAACGAAGTGGAAACAGCGGACGAAACAGCGAAACAGTGAGCAAAATGCCGAACCAGTGAACCGGTGAAATCGTGGTGACTTAGCCCTTCCGACGGCCATATACGCACCTCCGAAGAACGACACAAAAGGTTAGACCTGAGGTTTATATTATTGAATTTATTCACATGAAATAATGATTTAAGAGATGGGTTTTGTGATATCTAGCATGGATAATTAGTTTAACACGTTGTTGTTGGAATTTGTTCACATGAAATAATGACTTAGAAATGTATTTTATGTGTTTAGCATGAATAATTAGTTTAACATGTTTTTTGGAATTGTTCACATAAAATAATGACTTAGGAAATGTGCTTAGCATGAATAATTGGTTTAGCATGTTATTTAATTTAAGTTATGTAAATTAGTAACTTAGAAAAGCATGTAATTTACTTTTTCGCATGAGAATTATGAATTAGTGTGTGATGTGATTTCGGGCGAATGGAATATGTGTTCTTTCTTGTGGTATAATTGGATGGAAACCCAGACATAAATTCCATAGCCGAATCCGAATGGACGGTATTATGGTTTGCACTCGGGATACAATGCCCCGTACCACTTGAGGATACAATATTTTATTTCATCCAAACTTGTATTTGAGCATGATTAGGCTATTAGAATGTTGTTTTTTTTTAGCATGACTTAGTTATTTACCTTTCGTATTAGGAATTTAAGTTATGTTATGTTTAGATCATTAGTTACTTAACATGTTTGATGTTTGATATCATGTGTTTGCTGTTATGAAAGTTTACTTTTGAAGCATTCAAACCTAGATTTAGACTTTATAAGAATTTAGACTACTTGACCAACATGTATGTTGAGTAGACTTGGTTAATATTGCACAATTCATTCATTACAAACGACATAAGTAAGGGACCATTCTGAACCCAACGGTTTGAGGTCTTCCCTTGCGAGGGGTGAGTGCGGCCTTAATCATATTCCCGGTTCACACGGGTGGCGACTCATTATTCTCCGGTTTAGTCCCCCGCGGGCTACTCCGTACTCCCAACCGGGCCGCGAGCCGGAACACAGCGCGTCCCGTTTCTGTTGTCTACAGTCTGACGACTCCACTGGGATAGAGAATCGGCCCCGAATTAATTTCTTGTAATGTTTGTGATTTGTGCTTTAATTAACCATGTCTAATGTAGGTTTAAGGAGTTAAATCAAAGGCATTGTTAAGGCTAGGTGATTTTTGGTGTCTCCCTTCACTCACTACCTTTCTATAAGGAAAGATGTGAAGGCACCTAGATAATCATTCACCCGTAGCTTGTTGTGATAGACTAGTTTGGGGGACTCGTTGTTTATTCATGTCACCAGCGATAAGAGCCTAAGAGGCTTGGGTACTTAAGAGATCCTCGCTCCACCCTCCCTCTGGGGAATCTACAACGGGAAATCCATTTGACATTCAGTCACACACCATAACTCGTTGGCACGTACCATAAGGTATAAAAAAGGTGCACTCACTTGGTCGTTTGAACCCTTGAGTGGGGAGTCCTAGTTGTGGGCAATCATTCGTCAGCGAGAGCTTTTGTTTAGACTCCTAAATCCTACATGTGGACCTTAGTTGCATGACCCTTAGAAAATATTTGATTATGCTTATGTTTTGGACCATTATCATTTGGATTCAGTTGGACTTTTTGTCAAGAAATGTGAACTTGTTAGGTCCAGTTAAACTGGGACAAGTTCATGTCCTTTGACAATTGAGCCGAAAGCTTCTAAAATGCCGATGGGCCATTTTTGTGTTTAGGCCTCTTATTATTTGAAGTTGTTTAGCCATGTTATTGCAAAAGTATAAACTTGTTGGGCCTTTTCAACTGGGACAAGTTTGCACCACGCAATGATGTGATTGAATGCTTTAAAATGATGATAGGCCAACTTATATATGTATTTTCCGCATCTCACACATTTCATGCATACACGTATCATGTTAACCCTTTCGTGTCTTAAAAGCCATCATAGATATCTGTTGGGTTAAAAAAAAGAAGTTAGTATTCCTTGGGAAGATTCAATACATCAGTCGGTTCATCGCCAAATTGGGAAAAAAGTCAGTGAGACTACCAGATTTAGGAGAGAATGAGTTCACCGAGTCGATCGATGTAAGCAGATTGAAGCTGCACTTTGCTGGAAGGAAAGAAGACTGAGCAGTCACCAAATGAATTGACAGAAGGCCTAACCCAACAGGATAGGAAACACACACATGCATGCATACATGTAACATACTTGCAATTCTTGTGTTCATTCTATGTTTTCAGGTTTCAAACGGAAGATAAAACTACCAGGAGGAAACATGTGGCGCCAAGGAGCACAATGAGGGTCTCACCCATCAAGAATAGTGAGTATCTCCACACATGTATACATTACATACACACATCTTTATTCTGTTGTTTCATATTCACAGGTTTGGAAGAAGGAAGAAGAAAGCAACGAGGGTAAGCCAATCAGAAATCTTGAAAGCACTATATTGGATTCGGGTAGTAATCCTTGGGTTGAGGCCCACATTGGTATCAGAATTGAGAAGGAAACTGAGGGTTGAGGCCCATTTAAGTTTGAGTTTCGGGTATGGATCCTGGGGGCGAAGCCCACATTGTCAGCAGCAGCAGAAAGGAAGAATTCTTTAAAAAAAAAAAAAAAAAAAAAAAAAAAAAAAATGAAAAAATGAGTGAGAGATAAGTCTTTGATAGTTAGACATATGTCCGATGATGACACTGTATGCTGTAGGGAGAAACCCTAGAAATAAGAAGTGTGAGACGTGCTCTCGTCCGGTACTCTGAATGGAATGATCTCAGTTAGACTCACGAACACTTGATTACGGGATCCTAGCAGCAGTAGAAGCCTGAGTAGTTATCGAGGTGACTAGTTGAAGAGATGATGTATTAGTGAATGACCATTTGCCTGGGTGTACACACTTGTTTACTAATGCTATGATATTTGATATGGTTGGAAATAAAGAAAAAAAAAAGTCTCTGAAATAAAAAGAAAAAATAGACCACCTATAACCGATAAGCGTGAAGCTACCACCCATGGGCGAGTATTAGGACCACCATGAGGAGAAATGCTACCTTAAATGGTAGGTATGTCATAAAAAAAAAGAGAAAAGAAAGAAAAGAAAAAAAAAAGAAAAAAAAAATGAAAAGAAAGAGACAAAAGAAAAAAGACGAAAACCATATCATGTTGAGTATGCTGAAGTAATCACAGAATGTGATTAAGACATCCAGGTTGGTTAGACCCACTAGTTTGACTCTCTGAAACGAATCACTAAGTTGGCTTACCTAAGGACTAAGCTGCGAAAGAGCCTTAGCACACACACACTAGGAGTCTAGTTCAGATCACCTATTCAGACGATCGGAGTTGAGTGTATCAAGTACTTTGAAGGTTCTCAGGTTTTGACACAAAGCATTCGTTGAGGACGAAAATATATTTAGCTATTAAGATTGTCTCGAGGAGAGCAATATAGTATGTTGAAATAAATCAGTTACATCATTATCAGCTTGTCAGGTATGGCACTCTGGGGGCGAGGCCCACATTAGCATCAGTATCTATTTTACCGGGTATGGCACTCTGAGGGTGAGGCCCACATTAGCATCAGTATCAGCTTTGCCGGGTATGACACTCTGAGTACGGAGACACATCCACATCAGTATCAGCTTTGTCGGGTATGGCACTCAGGGTTGAGGCCCACATCATTATCAGAAGTTTGAGGATGCGTCCCAAGGCCGAGGCCTACATCACATCAGCATCAGTTGCGGGGATGAATCCCAGGGACGAGGCCCACATCAACATCAATCTCAGTTTTTGGAATGAATCTGTGAATGAATCTCAGTTTTGGAATGAATCCGGGAATGAATCTCAGTTTTGGAATGAATCCGAGAATGAATCTCAGCTTTGGAATGAATCCGGGAATGAATCTTAGTTTTGGAATGAATCCGAGAATGAATCTCAACTTTGGAATGAATTCGGGAATGAATCTCAGCTTTGGAATGAATCCGAGAATGAATCTCAGTTTTTGGAATGAATCCGAGAATGAATCTCAGCTTTGGAATGAATTCGGGAATGAATCTCAGCTTTGGAATGAATCCGAGAATGAATCTCAATTTTTGGAATGAATCCGAGAAAGAATCTCAGTTTTGGAATGAATCCGAGAAAGAATCTCAGTTTTGGAATGAATCCGAGAAAAAATCTCAGTTTTTGGAATGAATCCGAGAATGAATCTCAGTTTTTGGAATGAATCCGGGAATGAATCTCAGCTTTGGAATGAATCCGGGAATGAATCTCAGCTTTGGAATGAATCCGAGAATGAATCTCAGCTTTGGAATGAATCCGAGAATGAATCTCAGTTTTCGGAATGAATCCGAGAAAGAATCTTAGTTTTGGAATGAATCCGAGAAGGAATCTCAGCTTTGGAATGAATCGAGAAAAAAATCTCAGCTTTGGAATGAATCCGAGAAGGAATCTCAGTTTTGGAATGAATCCGAGAAAGGATCTCAGTTTTGGAATGAATCACAGGGTCGAGACCCGCATTGTTAGAATTTTGAATGAATCCAGGAATGAATCCTAAAGCCGAGGTCCACATCGTTAGAGTTTTGGAATGAATCCCAGGGTTGATGCCCACATCACTAGAAATTTCAGGAACGAAACCCAGAGGGCGAAGCCCGTATTGTCAGCAGTTTTCGGGAATGAATCCCAGAGGGTGAAGCCCGCATCATCATCAGCAGTTTGGGGATGCGTCCTCGGGTCGAGGCCCACATTTTGTCAGTGGTATTGGGATGCGTCCCAGGGTCGAGCCCCCCGTTGTCAGTTGCAGTTATTGGGATGCGTCCCAGGATCGAGGTCCACTGCATCATCAACTCAGCTCGAAGCGCAGGCAGACCAGGTGGCAGCTGGCGAGCCAGGTAAGTAAGAATGCATTGCACGTACTTGATAGGATTGTCAATGTCACACACTGAACAAATCCCATCAAAGTGGGGGCGACTGTAAGCATTGCATTTTTGCATACCAAACCCGATGATGAGTCTCATACGGAGAGACACTACCTTTTAGTCGTGTGAAAGTCGCGGAAAACGGTCATCGGAAAAGGAAAGTCAAGAGTTGACACATTTTGGATTTAATCGCTATAGTTCGCTCGGAGTCCGCTTGTTGAATCTTCGTTTCGAGGTATATCTTTGGCCCGAAATTACCGTAAACCACTCTAAGCCCACCTAAATACCTAAACCCAAATCCAAAGCCCATGAAACCAAGACAAATTAAGCACCAAGCCCACCATCTAAAAAGCCCACGCCCATGCACACATTTTACCTTTCCATGCACTATTCAAACATGATTTACCCATCTACCAAACTTATTTTAACTATTCCACCCCACTTTGGCAAATAATAAACAAATAACCATTCCCCCACTATACCCCACGCCCATTCCATACAATTATCAAAACAATTCCCTCCAAAACACTAAACAACAAACAATAATTCACAAAGCCACCAATCACCATCCTCCCCCAAACACTAAGCAACAAGAATAATTCCTTCACAATTCCTTCACACACCAAACAAAACACTAACAAACAAGAAACCCATGCAAACCATTCCCTCACCCATGCATCCTACGCAGGTATTCCATACAATTATCAAAACAATTCCCTCCCAAACACAAACTTGCAAAACAAAGCCCTCACCCTCCATACAAACACCCATACCCTATTAATGTTAACCACCCTCCATGCCATAACCCATGCTCCCACCATGCAGTAACCTCTCTCCCATTTGCCTATATAAACCATCATTTTTCTTCCCTTAAGGGGCTAGCACATATCAAGTACACATTGATCAAATACTTAGCATTTTGGAAGAGCAAAAATAGCCCTCACTTCCCTTACTAAATCACGCCTACTGCACTTCTTCACAGCCTTTCATCTTCACGCCTATTCTGCCCCTGAAGTGCACCCATTGCAGCCCCCATCAAACACATCAATTAGCCTTCATTTTGCCTACAACTCACCCCCCCCCCCCAAACTGACTCCATTCCAGCCCCAAGTGACGCCCAAACCAGCAGCAAAACAGCCCACAAGTGACGCCACTGCAGCCCCCCAAAACAGTCCCCTTTTACACCTCCAAGTGAGTCTCCATTTAGCCCCTGGAATTTACACCCAAATCACCCTAATTTTAGCACCCAAACCAGTGCACAAACTGCCCTAAACACCCTCCAAAATTCGCCAAAAAACAGCAGCTCAAAAGCACTCAAAACAGTCCCTAAAGTCATCAAAACAGTGAGCAAAAACTGCACTTGAAGATCCTTGAGCAAACCGAGCAAACGGCAGTCCAACGCCTCTCAAAAATCACCAAAATTGACCTTAATCCACTGCCAATCAGTGAGCCTAGTGTGGAGACTTGAATCGCAGCGAAACGAAGTGGAAACAGCAGACGAAACAGCGAAACAGTGAGCAAAACGTCGAACCAGTGAACCGGTGAAATCGTGGTGACTTAGCCCTTCCGACGGCCGTATAACGCACCTCCGAAGAACGACACAAAAGGTTAGACCTGAGGGTTTATATTATTGAATTTATTCACATGAAATAATGATTTAGGAGATGCGTTTTGTGATATCTAGCATGGATAATTAGTTTAACACGTTGTTGGAATTTGTTCACATAAAATAATGACTTAGAAAATGTATTTTATGTGTTTAACATGAATAATTAGTTTAGCATGTTGTTTGGAATTTGTTCACATAAAATAAGACTTAGGAAATGTGCTTAGCATGAATAATTGGTTTAGCATGTTATTTAATTTAAGTTATGTAAATTAGTAACTTAGAAAAGCATGTAATTTACTTTTCTTCGCATGAGAATTATGAATTAGTGTGTGATGTGATTTCGGGCGAATGGAATATGTGTTCTTTCTTGTGGTATATTGGATGGAAACCCAGACATAAATTCCATAGCCGAATCCGAATGGACGGTATTATGGTTTGCACTCGGGATACAATTCCCCGTACCACTTGAAGGATACATATATTTTATTTCATCCAAACTTGTATTTGAGCATGATTAGGCTATTAGAATGTTGTTTTATTTTTAGCATGACTTAGTTATTTACCTTTCGTATTAGGAATTTAAGTTATGTTATGTTTAGATCATTAGTTACTTAACATGTTTGATGTTTGATATCATGTGTTTGCTGTTATGAAAGTTTACTTTTGATGCATGCAAACCTATATTTAGACTTTATAAGAATTTAGACTACTTTGACCAACATGTATGTTTAGTAGACTTGGTTAATATTGCACAAATTCATTCATTACAAACGACATAAGTAAGGGACCATTCTGAACCCAACGGTTTGAGGTCTTCCCTTGCGAGGGGTGAGTGCGGCCTTAAATCATTTTCCCGGTTCACACCGGGTGGCGACTCCATTATTCTCTGATTTAGTCCCTCACGGGCTACTCCGTACTCCCAACCGGGCCGCGAGCCCGGAATAGCGTCATCCAGTTTCTGGTGATGACATTGTTTACTGTAGGGAGAAACCTTAGAAACAAGAAGTACGAGATGTGCTCTCGTCCGGTATTCTGAATGGATTGATCTCGGCTAGACTCATGAGCACTGGATCACGGGATCTCAATAGTAGAAGCCTGAGTGGTTGGCATGATGACTAGTTGAAGAGATGGTGGATCAGTGAATGACCGTTTGCCTGGATGTCCATCCTAGTTTACTTATGCTACGATATATGATATGGTCAGAAACAAAGAAAAAAAGTCTCTGCAATGAAAAGAAAAAGAAAGAAAAATAGACCGCCTATAACCGATAAGCATGAAGCTACCCGTGGGCGAGTATTAGGACCACCATGAGGAGAAATGCTACCTTAAAGGGTAGGTGTGTCAAAGAAACAAAAAGAATGAAAAGAGAAAAAGAATGAAAAGAAAAAGAAAAAAAAATTCAAAATGAAAAGAAAGAGACAAGAAAAAAAAAGAAGAAGATCATATCATGTTGAGTATGACGAAGTAATCACAGAGTGTGATTAAGACATCTCCAGGCTCGCGGCCCAGTTTGGAGTACGGAGTAGCCCGCGGGGGACTAAACCGGAGAATAATAGAGTCGCCACCCGGTGTGAACCGGGAAAATGATTTAAGGCCGCACTCACCCCTCGCAAGGGAAGACCTCAAACCGTTGGGTTCGGAATGGTCCCTTACTTATGTCGTTTGTAATGAATGAATTTGTGCAATATTAACCAAGTCTACTCAAGATACATGTTGGTCAAAGTAGTCTAAATTCTTATAAAGTCTAAATCTAGGTTTGCATGCTTCAAAAGTAAACTTTCATAACAGCAAACACATGATATCAAACATCAAACATGTTAAGTAACTAATGATCTAAACATAACATAACTTAAATTCCTAATACGAAAGGTAAATAACTAAGTCATGCTAAAAATAAAACAACATTCTAATAGCCTAATCATGCTCAAATACAAGTTTGGATGAAATAAAATATATGTATCCTTCAAGTGGTACGGGGCATTGTATCCCGAGTGCAAACCATAATACCATCCATTCGGATTCGGCTATGGAATTTATGTCTGGGTTTCCATCCAATATACCACAAGAAAGAACACATATTCCATTCGCCCGAAATCACATCACACACTAATTCATAATTCTCATGCGAAGAAAAGTAAATTACATGCTTTTCTAAGTTACTAATTTACATAACTTAAATTAAATAACATGCTAAACCAATTATTCATGCTAAGCACATTTCCTAAGTCATTATTTTATGTGAACAAATTCCAAACAACATGCTAAACTAATTATTCATGCTAAACACATAAAATACATTTTCTAAGTCATTATTTCATGTGAACAAATTCCAACAACGTGTTAAACTAATTATCCATGCTAGATATCACAAAACACATCTCTTAAATCATTATTTCATGTGAATAAATTCAATAATATAAACCCTCAGGTCTAACCTTTTGTGTCGTTCTTCGGAGGTGCGTTATATGGCCGTCGGAAGGGCTAAGTCACCACGATTTCACCGGTTCACTGGTTCGGCATTTTGCTCACTGTTTCGCTGTTTCGTCCGCTGTTTCCACTTCGTTTCGCTGCGATTCAAGTCTCCACACTCGGCTCACTGATTGGCAGTGGATTAAGGTCAATTTTGGTGATTTTTGAGAGGCGTTGGACTGCCGTTTGCTCGGTTTGCTCAAGGATCTTCAAGTGCAGTTTTTGCTCACAGTTTTGATGACTTTATGGACTGTTTTGAGTGCTTTTGAGCTGCTGTTTTTGGGCAAATTTTGGAGGGTGTTTAGGGCAGTTTGTGCACTGGTTTGGGTGCTAAAATTAGGGTGATTTGTGTGTAAATTCCAGGGGCTAAATGGAGACTCACTTGGAGGTGTAAAAGGGGACTGTTTTGGGGGGCTGCAGTGGCGTCACTTGTGGGCTGTTTTGCTGCTGGTTTGGGCGTCACTTTGGGGCTGGAATGGAGTCAGTTTGGGGGGGGTGAGTTGTAGGCAAAATGAAGGCTAATTGATGTGTTTGATGGGGGCTGCAATGGGCGCACTTCAGGGGCAGAATAGGCGTGAAGATGAAGGGCTGTGAAGAGGTGCAGTAGGCGTGATTTAGTAAGGGAAGTGAGGGCTATTTTTGCTCTTCCAAAATGCTAAGTATTTGATCAATGTGTACTTGATATGTGCTAGCCCCTTAAGGGAAGAAAAATGATGGTTTATATAGGCAAATGGGAGAGAGGTTACTGCATGGTGGGAGCATGGGTTATGGCATGGAGGGTGGTTAGCATTAATAGGGTATGGGTGTTTGTATGGAGGGTGAGGGCTTTGTTTTGCAAGTTTGTGTTTGGGAGGGAATTGTTTTGATAATTGTATGGAATACCTGCGTAGGATGCATGGGTGGGGGAATGGTTTGCATGGGTTTCTTGTTTGTTAGTGTTTTGTTTGGTGTGTGAAGGAATTGTGAGGGAATTATTCTTGTTGGTTAGTGTTTGGGGAGGATGGTGATTGGTGGCTTTGTGAATTATTGTTTGTTGTTTAGTGTTTGGGAGGGAATTGTTTTGATAATTGTATGGAATGGGCGTGGGGTATAGTGGGGGAATGGTTATTTGTTTATTATTTGCCAAAGTGGGGTGGAATGGTTAAAATAAGTTTGGTAGATGGGTAAATCATGTTTGAATAGTGCATGGAAAGGTAAAATGTGTGCATGGGCGTGGGCTTTTTAGATGGTGGGCTTGGTGCTTAATTTTTCTTGGTTTCATGGGCTTTGGATTTGGGTTTAGGTATTTAGGTGGGCTTAGAGTGGTTTGCGGTAATTTCGGGCCAAAGATATACCTCGAAACGAAGATTCAACAAGCGGACTCCGAGCGAACTTAGCGAATTAATCCAAAATGTGTCAACTCTTGACTTTCCTTTTCCGACGACCATTTTCCGCGACTTCCACGACTAAAAGATAGTGTCTCCGTATGAGACTCATCATCGGGTTTGGTATGCAAAATGCAATGCTTACAAATCCTTTAATCTTTAGCGTCTAAATTTAAGTCGACGCTAAAAATCGGACATTTAGCGTCGAAATAGGAATTTCGACGCTAAAAATCAGACAATTAGCGTCGAATTTAATGTTTCGACGCTAAAGATAGATTAAAATGCAGAATGCCACCAACCCTTCTCCCCCTCTGTTTTTTCTCTCATTCTCTTCATTTTCATCCTATGAAATCTGAGAATTTCTCCTCTGCAACCTCACAACTATCCTAAAAATTTTCAATAAAATTGTAATCAATTTTCCATAAGGTAAATCTTCTTTCATATTTCTTTATTATTTTCAATTTTTATGATTATCTTGATTATATACTTTTTGTTAGTGGTTTATGATTCATATATGTAGATTAAGTAAATTAATTAACAAAATAGAATTTTTCTGTAAACTATTTAATTTATCAACTAAATATATATGTATATGCTTAAATAAATAATTAATGAATTAGTAATATTGATCAGTGTAATATGATATTTAATAATTATATTATTATATTTAGGTATTTTGCTTAAATGGATAGAAATTGGATGAGCTCGCTGGATAGATTGAGTGTTGAATATCGTAATAGAGTGTATGAGTTTATGGAAGTCGCAAAGCAACACATTGATGCAGAAGGTCGTGTTCGGTGTCCATGTACAAATTGTTTGAATAGGAAAATGAAACGGTTAGATGAAGTTCATAATCATTTATACATGCCAGGAATATCACCAACTTACCGTACGTGGATTTATCACGGTGAGCAGTATCATTCTCAGTCACGGTTTATTGATTCCGGCGAAGGGAGCAGTAGTTACAATCAACCTGCAAACGATGAGATAACCGATGCTTTGCATGACTTACAAGGTCCACAACTTGGTCATAGTGTCAGTGGTGACATGCCAGTGTTAAGTGGAAATGATCAAAATTTATTTAGTGAACTACTTGATGAGGCAAAAAAAATTCCATTTGAAGGTGCTGGAATGTCGATCTTGAATTTTATTGTGAAATTATTACACATTAAAGTGATCAACAGAATGACCAACAAAAGTATTGATATGATGTTAGAGTTACTGGGCCAAATGTTACCGGTTGGAAGTGAATTGCCTAAGTCATACTACGAGGTAAAGAAAATGTTGTGTGGTCTGGGAATGAGGTATGAATCCATTCATGCTTGTAAGTTTGATTGTATATTATTTCGTGCCGAGTATGAATCACTTGAATATTGTCCGATATGTGGTGAAAGTCGGTACAAAGTCCGTGGTATGGGGAAGAAAATGCCTCAAAAGATATTGCAATATTTCCCTTTAACGCCCAGGCTGCAGAGATTGTTCATGTCACGACACACAGCGGCTGACATGATGTGGCATCATGAAAAGAGGATCAGTGCGGAGGGCATACTTAGACATCCTGTGGATGGAACCGAGTGGAAGGAATTTGATGACATGTACCACTGTTTCGCTGAGGACCCCCGTAATTTCAGGTTAGGTCTTGCCTCTGATGGTTTTAACCCATTTGGGAATATGTACAACTCTTATAGCATGTGGCCCGTTATTGTTATTCCATATAACTTACCTCCATGGAAATGTATGAAGGATCCGTTCATGTTTATGTCATTGTTTATCCCTGGTCCACGTTCCCCCGGTAAAGATATGAATATTTACTTGAGACTATTGATCGAGGAGTTACAAACATTATGGAATGTGGGTGTGCATACCTATGATGCAGCTTCCGAGCAGTATTTTCAGATGCATGCAGCATTATTATGGACCATTAATGATTTTCCAACTTATGGTTCATTATCTGGATGGAGCACTAAGGGATACATGGCATGTCCAGTTTGTGCGGGTCAAACACCTTCGCAACGATTACGGAATAAAATAGGATACACATGGCACATGAGATTTCTTAAGTTGAGTCATCATTGGCGGATGAGTAAATTATTTAACGGTCAACTTGAACCTCAGAGTATGCCCAGTCCATTGTCTGGATTCGACATACTTTGCCAACATCAACATCTCAGAGATAGCACACCAGGTAAACATCCTAATAATAGAGATAAACATCGAAAACGCTTACCTGAAGAGTTAAATTGGACAGGAAAGAGTATTTTCTTTGAGTTAGAATATTGGGGGACTCTGAGTTTGCGACATAATTTAGATGTAATGCATATAGAAAAAAAAACATTTGTGAGAGTTTAGTGGCCACACTATTCAATATTCCGAGTAAGACAAAAGACAATGTAAATGTCTTTGTGTGTATGATGGGAACTAGTGAAGATCAGTCTGCTTGTTTTGTTAGTAGTGCTACATGGAGTAATGGACATTGGAGTAAAACATAGAGTTTTGGGGATCAAGTGAGGGAGTTTGTGAATGCGGTGATGGAGATGAGTGTTGAATTTGCTAAAGGGTGTAGGGATATTGGTATGTTATGCTGTGTTTTGTTGCTGAGTAGATGAAGTAAGTGATTGATATTTTGAATTTGTAAATGCAATACTTATGTTTGGTTGCTAAGAAAATGTTGGATGAGGGAAAGAATTATGGATTCAAACTTGAAGATTTTCTGTTGTTTGATCTCAGAACATAGGGGATTTCATATATAGAATGCAACTGTACTCATGTGATCAGCCTTGGTGAAAATATTTTAATTTCTATTTTTTGAAATGTGAAAGGGCATTGCAATAGTGAAGAACAATAGAACAAATCAATGTTGAAGTATTCAAGGGCAATATGTTTTACTTGTGTTTTGTCTACAATATTTCTCCATTTTACAGTCTAAATCATTTTTTCCTGATAGTTACTTACTAAGCTTGCTTTGTTATCATGCTGAGATATAATACTAAACTTAGAGCTAAAAGATTACAGTAAAACAGTTCAAGTTGCATTCATTATGCTTTTATCAGATAGGGATCTTGTCTTAATTCATGTTCCGAATAATATATTGTGATGGAAACCTGAACTTTGTGTGTTTTTGTAGATGGCACCGGGCAATCGCAGACAGGCTAATGCGAATCCATCTACATCAGCAAGGACAACTGGCCCTGGTGGAGTCTCTGCTAGCACAGGTGAGTCCAGTACAGAGAAGGGTCGAGGACGAACCCGTGGCCTGGGGTTGGCTAAGTACGTTAAGGCCCACGGCCGTATCCGGATTGAGATATCAGATGATGGACACAGTCAAGTCGGACAACATAATTCAGCGTTTACTACAGCCATAGGAGCTACAGCTCGATTTGAAGCTCCCCAAAACTACGTTTCTTGGAGAAAAATACCGTGGGAGACGAAAATCAACCAGCTATTCTCTTCGCTACTTGTGAGTTTCCGTACGGTATTAAGTTTTTGATATTATTTGTTAGTTAATATTTTTATTTTATACTTATTTTTACTCGGTTGCTATTTATGTAGGAGTGGTTCGACTTCGATCTGACCAAAGTGAATGTCCAACAATATATTGACTACCACATGGGGAAAAGTTATAAAGATTATAGGACAAAAGTCCTGAAACCAATATACGACGAACATGGACCTTCAGATGCTCCACAACACAAGCCTGATTTTATAGAGGAGCAAGACTGGACATTCATATATGAGCTTTGGTCTAGCAAAAAACACGAGGTAAATTTTGAAATAAACGGAAATTTATAATTGTCTTTGTTTCGGTACTTACAGTGTTGGTAAATGCAGGATAAATGTCACGCAAATGCGGAAAATCGAAGTCACTTGCGTTTTAACCACCGTGGAGGTTCGAAGCCATTTATCCAACATCGTGCCGAACATTCTGAGGTAAATATATCATAATGTAAAAATTAACAGTTCATTGTTTTTAATAATGTGGAATAATATTGAATTTAATTTCTTTTTATAACAGAGTAGCACATGTGAGGTGCAATCATTTCCAGATTTTTTTCGTGTGACGCATTACAATGAGAAAAACAAATGGATAAATGAAGAAGCCGAACGCTGTTATGTAAGATTCAGTTTTTAAAATAAAATAATTAATATTAAATATGTTAATTTTTCTCCCCACTTCTAATATTAACTTATTTTTTGAAACAAAACGAAATGATGGAACTCCAACAACAAACTCATGAGACAGGGTCCGACCTGATACCAGATGAGTAGTTGTCGCAATTGGTTTTCAAGAATCAGACAGCTTATAACGTTGGCCTTGGCACTCGTAAGAAGCCGACGTCATCTGCACGCAATACTGTTAATTCGGACAATGCCTATCTTCGAGACGAGTTAGTCACCACCAAAGACCAGCTAGCCACCACCCGAGACGAGCTGAAGCAGACTAAGGACGAGCTACAACAGGTCAAGCTGGACCACGAGAAGAAGATAGAGCAGTTCGAACAGCAAATGTTGGCTTTCCGTCAGATGTTGGAGGCCTCAATCAGTCAGGGTACATCGGGCTCGAGCGTCCCCTCATCACAGTAGCAATAAATTTTATATTTGGTTTTGTATAAACATTTTGAACAAATAGTTTTAATATAATATGTTTTTTTTCTAAAAAAAAATTCAATATAATAATTATATATATTTCGTAATTCTGTTATTAATCAGAATTTTTTTTTCAATTAAATTAAATATTAAATTAATTATTTTAGACCAAAAAGAAGTAAATTAATAATTTTTTTAACTATTTTCGTCGAAATAGTCGACGCTAAAAGTTTGACTTTTGGCGTCGAAAATTTCAACGCTAATAGTTAAAAAAATCGCCGCTGTAAGTATACAGATATTAATTTTTTAATATACTCTAGCGTCGAAACGTGTCGACGCTAAAAGTCAAACTTTTAGCGTCAAATTATTTCGTCGCCAAATAGAACCTATAGCGTCAGAAAATTTAATTTAGCGTCGAAATACATTGGACGCAAAATATAGTTTTTAGCGTCGCATTTATTTATTTCGATGCTAAAAGTTATTATCGTCGACATTTCGGCGTCCAATGTTTGCGTCTAATTAATTCGACGCTAATTATATTTTGCGTCGAAACTATGGTTTTTGGCGTCGATTTATTTCGACGCTAAAGGGTATAATTTTTGTAGTGATGGTTATCAACGTAGAGACTCACCGAAAGAAGAAGACATGAGATTAACTAAGGTTTCAACATGAACTCTCGAGAATGAGAAAACATAGGAAATTGAGGCTCTATATTTTATGTTTCCAACACTAGGTATTTGAAATCTTGATATAACGACTTCCAAAAACTGTTCAATTACTCTGATATCTCCAAGAATAATTACAACTCAGTTGAATTTAATTATTACGAAATTAGCCAACACATACCCAACACTAAGGTATCTTCACTATAGCATAATACATTTGTTAGATAAAATTGAATCTCCATCCTAAATTACGGATACAAGTTTAAAGAGAATAAATCTTCAAAATATCTGATAATAGAAATTTGTAATGCATTATATTTTAGCAAGTAGAGCCCTAGGTGAAACTTTCCATCTGGTGTATCTATGGGTATGGAACCTAGTAAGCATCACTTTCACGGCAATTTGCTCATAAAAAGACAGAAAAACGAAGCCTGAAATGACCAAATGTTTACCAAAAATACAATGGTAACAGTTGTTACTTGGATAAGGGAATAACTCCCATTTCAAATTTGTAGACAAAATGATCAGTGCATGTTGAACATATCATTCGCTATTTTGAGGATAAAATACCCATATGGTGGAAAGCATATATAATTCAATTTTAAGACTTGGTGAAAAGATTTGCTTATGAAAGACTTCAGAAATTTTATGGAATTTGTTAACTAGTAGCTCAAGTAAGTTCATATATAGTTAAATCTCTTGTCTCCGTTGTAGATGAGATATTGTATTTGGGACCCCAAGTGGTCGGTGTGAGCAGAGCAATACACACAAATGTAATAGAATTGTGTTAATTTATTGTTAGCATTAATGGAGATGATTATGTAATAGTGTTCAATTTTGATGAGAGAAAAAGTTGGGATAAAATTGGATAATATAGTAAGTTTTGTTGAGAAACACTTATCTTTGGGGTCAATAAATTAAAAATCTCCTAGGTATTGAAAAAGCAATTTGATTTGTCTGCGCGCTTGTCCTGCATCATGAGATGATAGCAGGAAATTGATCAAAATTTATCTAATATAATTAAATAAATGATAATTTTATTTAACATAATTTTTGAGATGTCAATATCTCGATCCGGATCCATATTAATAAAAATACGGATATGAATTTATTTTTTAAAAATCCGTACGAATCTAGATATCCAAATATTCAGAATTAATATAACAAAAAATAAATAAAAATATTTTTATTTATGATTTTATTATATATTTATAATTTAGATTACTTTGGATAGATTTTATATTATTTTGAATGTTAAATTAATATTGTTTAATTATGAATGTTATTTTACTTTCGATGTTTAAAATTAAATGATTTAAAATTTTATATATTTTTTTATTGATTTAAATACTCAGAAATTCACAAAAATAATATATATATATTATTTATTTTTTTTTTTTTTTTTTTCGGATTCAGATGTAGATGCGGATCACGTCATTTGGACCTAAAGTTGGGCCATGAAATGCAGTGGTGGGTCTACAAACGCAATTGTACACGTGGGACCATTCGGACATATTCTCAAGAGGGATCAAAAATCACCAATTTATATATATATATATACTAGTTTTTGCCCGTGCCTACGGCACAGTGTTACAGTATTTGGCTCGTGCCTACGACACGGTGTTACAGTATTTGCCCGTGCCTACGGCACGGTATTACAGTATTTGGCCCGTGCCTACGGCACGTGTTACAAAATTAAATGATTTTATTTTAACTTTCTATTTTTTTATTTGAAAAATTGAAAATTTTGACCCTTTCCATCAATCAATTCACTCTCTTTCCTCCAATTACCAATGAAATGATCTGAGCCGTTAATTAAGCCACATAAAGAGAGCCGTTGGATGCACTCTCTTTCCTCAAACACCATTGTACTTTATAATATAGATATATAAAAATTCCAGTAGCTTTATCGTGGGACCCTTTCCGTGGCGTGGCCAGGCGACCCAAAGGCTGAGAGAGACAGCTTAGCGCCAGAAACCGCATGTGGTAAATTGCACTCCCCACCCCTTCTCTCTTTCTCTCTTCATCTCCTCAATTTATAATAATATTCCTAAGGTCATTTACTTTCACTCTTTTCTTTTTTAATATAATTGTTAGAATTAAATAAATGACTTTTTTGATTTAATTGTTTGATTTTTTATTTTAATTTTTAAATGACAATAACACCCTTACTCCTTTTTAAAAAAAATATTTTTTGATTTAATTATTTTATTTCCTTATTTTACTTTTTAATTTAAATTGTTTTTTCCTTTTATTTTTTGATTTAATTTTTGATTTTTTTTATCTCATTTAATTTTTGATTTTTTTCTATTTTACTTATTTAATAGTCTTTATACACAAATTCATTTATTTGTTTAATAAATTTTATATATTTATTTATTTATTTTGGGTTTCTTTATTTATTTAATTTTTTTGATTCTTTATTAATATCTCTACTCCTTTAAATAAATTACTTTTTTGATCTAATTAATTTATTTCATTATTTTACTTTTTATTTAATTATTTAATTTTATATTTTGATATAATTCTTTTATTTTTTTATCTCATTTATTTTTTATTTTTTTATTTTTTTATTTTTTACTTCTTTAATAGTCTTTATATATTTATTCTCTTTTATTTATTTAGTAAATCTTATATATTTTTATTTGTTTTTATTTATTTTCCGTTTCTTTATTAATTTAATTTTATTTTGATTCTTTATTAATTTATTTAATAAGCACCAGATCCCTATCTGGAACAAACATCGATGACAATGATGCCCCCTTTTCAACCATCTACTTTTTTAAGATTGATAATACTCATGTCAGTTGCTCTGCCGTCCCATTACTAAGATATGAGAACATAAGTGAGTAAGTTCGTATTTTAAAGAACAATTTCTATTATACATAAATAGTGTTAAATAAATTAATAAAGAATCAAAAGAAAATTAAATAACTAAAGAACATAAAATAAATACAAAATATATAAGATTTATGAAACAAATAAAAGAATTTGTGTATAAAGATTACTAAATAAGTAAAAGAGAAAAAAATATAAATAAAAAATAAATGATATAAAAAAATAAAGAACTAAATCAAAAAATAAAATAAAACAATTAAATTAAAAAGGAAAATAAGGAAATAAAATAATTAAAGCAAAAAAAATAATTTATTTAAAGGAGTAAGGGTATTATTGTCATTAAAAAATTAAAATAAGAAAATCAAAAAATAAATAAAAATAAAAATTTTCATTTACTTGAATCAAATAATTAAACTAAAAAAAAGTAATTTATTTAAATGACTTAGGGTATTATTGTAAATTAAGAGAAAATGAGAGAGAAGGACTGTGAGGGATGAGTGTGTCACAGAGAGGGGGAAAAGTATCTCTCTGAAGTGCTGCCCAGTTTTATTTTGACAAAAGTTTATTTCAACGTATAAAAAATAAAAACAAAAATAAAAACAAGAAAAAGAAAACAAAACAAAAAAGTGAATAGAGGAGATTATAGAATATGGTTTCACCGACCTTATCTAGCTTTGGCCAATCATGTTACATCTTCTCCCTCTTGCATGTTCTTCTGTCTCTATATATCTTGTTCATCTTCCACTTTTCACGCAAATATTCTTGATTCTCTCTCTTGCTATTGCTAATGCTAATGTTGATGTTTTATTTGGTCTTAAATTTGTCATTAACTTAATTATAATAATTATCTCTTATGCGATTGATTCTTGAGAGTCAATAATCTAGAGAGTGTTCTTTGTTTGATGCATTTAATATAGGGATCTACTGTCAAATTAAGGGTATCAAACACTACAAAAACCTCTTTATTTAATGACTAAAAAAATATTTAGCGGACAATAGAATTACCAACATAAATTTTTTGAATAAAGATTCAATTAGGACAAACATTCCTCATCTTATATTTAGACTTACAATATATATATTATCTTATTTCTAATGGAATGTAATAAAAATGAAATGATTATAGAGGGGAAAAAACTAAAAAATATGTTCAACAAAATGTTATAGGAATATCATTATTGTTATATTTTAATGAATATCTTCACTAACTCAACCTCGTGATCATATTACAATATGATTATATAAAAATATATATCATGCACCGAAAATTTAGACAATAATATTTATGTTACTAACAAAAACTAAGTGTGTATATATCTCTTATCTCAATATTTCTCATAAATATAATTCATTATTTCATAATCAAGAAAATGAAATGCGTCAAAGATTATATGAATTTGATTAATGAACATAATCAATGCACTTCTTATGATAAATAATAACTTTGACGCAATCTTATCAAGTTGTCACCCTATAGATTTCTTTTATTCTTTTCTTCTTTTTTTTCTACACTTTCCTCTATTCCTCACGCTAAAAGTTAAAATTTCGATTTCAAAGAGAATACTATATCATTGTGACCTATATAAATATGCCTTCACTTTTTCTCTATTACCACCAGCTCTTCTTATTCTCAATTAATCATTCCTCATTTTTTTCCCCTCACAATTAATATAATTCCCATCACCATTTTCACTCGCTCCACTGAACTCAACTCAACTGAAGCCATGGACCATAAGTTCAAGAAATCTCAAATCCTGATGTTTTCTCTTCTAACTTTACTTTTAATCATAACACCACTCTTGTCCTCCTCAGTAAGGCCAACTTACCTTTACTTTGTCATCAATGTTCTCATTATAGCTCTTGGAGCCGAAGCCGGCCTTCTCTCAGCTTTCTGCAAGCCTCCTGAAGACAAAAAATGTTCTGCAAAACCGGTAACAGTAACCCAATTAGGGCAAGAAGCTATCTCAACAGACACTGACCTGTATAGGGTTAGTGCTTCTCCTGATCCAAGTAGTGAATTAAAGAAGCTAAAAGCAACAGCTTCTGAGAAGATTAATTCTGGTGCTGTGAAGGTGGAGAAAGTGAAGAAATGTCCATCGACTCCGAGCCTTTTCTTCATTGGAAGCACTAATGAAGCCGCAGATGATCAAGCATTTGGTGAGAAGCTAGATGAAGATGAAGAGGTTGTTGGTGGGCTTAGTGGGCAAGAGCTTTTTACTAAAGCTGAGATGTTTATTGGGAATTTTTACAAGCAGTTGAAGATGCAGAGGGAAGATTCTTGGAAGAGGATTCATGGCTTCTATCAGAAAGCTTTTTAACCGCGAGTCTTGTGCATTGGATACGACCTTTCTAAACAGGGTATATGAGGCTATGTATATCAAGCTTAAGACACACACCTTCACCTACTTATAGCGATAGTCATATGCATAGTACAACCTTTTTATAATTGATACATTAATATATATCATTCTACTTAATTAGGATCATTGGTTCTGGTGTTGCTATATGTATAAATGGTTTGGCATATTAATTATTATTGAGGGGAATCATAAGCCATTAAATTCCTTAATGATTCTTGCCTTATTAGTTAATTTATAGCTGGGTAGCAAGTTAGGCACTTCATATGATACTTGACATGGAAGTGTCATGACTCATGAAACAATAAGATATTGTAGCTGTTTGTTCTGATTTTCTGTAATATAAACAGTGATATATATAATTATATATGTTTATATATGTGCCTAATTATTTTATAATTCATTTATGATGCAAACTCCAACGTAATTTGATGAGATTTTAATCTAAATTTGCATGGCACCTTTTCACCTTTCTCGGGTGAATGGTTTTAGATGATATAAAAGACAATAATACTCAAGTCTCTGCTTAATGAATTAGTATCTAGTACTGAATTGAGTTTTGAACTGAGTTTTATATGGAACACTAGATCAATAATAATGAGCTAAGTAAGACCTATATAGGGCTCAAATTATTTACATCATGACATTTGATTCATTGCTCAGTACAAACTCAATTTAATACCAAATTATAATATGCAAATAGTACCTGTAAAATTATTAAGAAACTTCCTAAGGAAAATAATAGCATTATTAAAGAAATACAACTAATGTGCAACCACCATTTTTGTAAGATTTTACGTAAAGGAATAACATATTTATATATATATATATATGACGGGTAATTTTCTTTTTAGTTTATAAAATTAACCACTTTCTTTTATCAAAATACAAAAACAACCAACATTCTAAAAAATACATTGAATAATCAAATTTAACATAAACTACTCATTTTAACCTTTAATCTCATTTCTCCCATTTTCACTCATTAAGACCCTAATGTCCTAAACTCTCAAATATTCCGGCAAGAACCGAATATTCTAGTGACGTATGAAGAATCTGGTGATGGTTGTGGACGACGGCGTGGAGGTAGGGTGCGCGGATTTGATTATTTTTTGCAAAAAGTTTCAACTTTTAACTTAGTGAGTAATCTAATTTATTTCACAGGATTTTAAATTTCACATATATTACAATTGTGCATTTTTTGTGAGTGTTTTTACGGAATTTGATATTTAAATATAAAGATTTTAAGTTGATATGGTGTTGGTAATATTCATACACCAAATATTTATAAAAATACATAAAATGGTATTTTGGTATAATGGGCGCCCGCGCGGACACCTGTTAACTTATGAATGAATCCACGAGGGCGTCTATGCGATGCATAGGGTGTTCGGGAGATGCATGGGGTGTCCGTACAGATGCCCGTGCGAGAAGTAGGGCTTTCACGCAGACGCCTATGTAAGAAGTATGGATTTCGCGCGAGAAGCCGAGCTCCCACGCTGACAGGACACTCGACAAGCTGTGATTTCCTTGCAGGAGTTCTTATAAAAACCTGATTGACATTCATTTAATTGGATTTATGATTTTTTTTTATATTGCTGATCATGATTTTCACACATTATGAAAGCGCATGTATCGCTCAAGTAGTATAAAAGTTATTGATCTCTCGAGGACTTATCACCTACGTTACTAATTATTAAGACTAACTACCTACAATTATTTAATTGAAATTAAATATGATTTTAACTTGAGTTTAAACTAAAGCTAATGATAATAAATATAATAATGGTGATTTGCAAAGGCAATCAATGAAAAGAAGACATCTAGGGTTGTGAATCAACCCAGTAATATTCTAAAGATGAATTGGTTTTCCTATACTCGTGTAATAAATTGACTTATTAACCTGGAACAGTAAGATATGAACAAGCCTCTTTCGATGGTCATGTGCAAATATTCAGAATAAATTAATTAACTATATTTATATGTCAACTAATTAACCCCAAATTCATTAAGATTAGATTTCACTTATGGCTACAACCGCCTACAAGTATATTTCTATCATGTGGAAAATCACTAAGAAGAAATCATGTGATATTGAATCCAAGGCTAAACCTAAAATTCCTTTGTCAAGTTCAATTAAGTTTACCACATCAATCCTATTAGTGATCATGCAATAAGAAACATTAAGAGTGAGATTCAATAAACAAACCATAGTATCACACAAGATATAAGAAAACTAAATTTATAAACTCAAAATATCGGTTTCATCACAGCCCCAGATTATAGGTTTAGTTGTTGGAGTTAGTGCTTAGAGCGCTCATCCGAATAATGTATTGTACATTATATTTTATTATTTATTAATAAAATAACAATATTTTCATTTCAACATTATTAATGGTAATGTCATTATGCATGTTAAATTGATATATAAATATGATGAGAATGACATCGACCTTAGTCTAGTCATGTAGTAATATTTGACACTGGGTGGTCCGACATTGGGATAATATTACTATTATAAACTACTCTTATAATAAATATTTCTAGTCGTTGGTTTTAGGATACGACAAATTTCTATAACCTAAAAGACTAGCGCATGTCATATATTGGAATTGGAGTTCCAATGGTTTAACTAGATGTACCATGTGTTGGGTTTCTACGGTCTAACCGGGATCAAATCAAGCAATGAAACCATGTTCGAATACAATAAGGAAGTTACGGAATACTTACATTGATCGGTTGAGCGATGCGAGGAACAAAACTTCAAGCTTTCCTCCAAGGTGGCTCACGGCATTCACTAGTTTTTGTCTTCCTAGAATTCGGTCATCACCTCCATCAAGCTCCAAGCTTTGTGTTGTGATTCCATGCTCACGGGTGCGGTTCCCTATCACCTTCGCAAGACTCCGGAAGTGTGCTAGCACTCGGTAATTTTTACCACAAAAATCACCTTGCTTCTCCTTGTATTCTCGGCTTTCACCAAAAATTGGAAGAAGAAAAATGGCCTTGAGGCCGTGAGAGAGGAGAAGAAAATGAGAGTAGTGTGTTAAGTGTTGGTTGTTGGAAATGTGTATCTAATACACATAAATGAATTTCAAAATTCATTTACCAAAAGTCAAGGCAAAAACAATCAATGCCTTCCAACTACTACATCAACTATTCACATCACTCATGATTAGACATCACATCACTCAAAGTGACAAGTGATTTGACGCTTGATGTGACTAGCGATTTGACGTTTGATGTGACTTGTGGGCCGCACTTGAATTCGCAATGCGAGTGCACCCGCAAACACTCTCGGGCTCGGGTTCGCTAATTCCAAATTAATGAATTTTCCGTTGCAACGTAATTAAATAATTATGCATAGGAAAATCACTATTCACGTCGCTAACGAATTAATTCTAAATTAACTCGTTCGCCCGAATTAAAATCTAATTTTAATTCCGCGTCGAAATCCAATTTCGTATAATATATCGAATATATTATTTTATCGATTAATTCCAAATTAATCGTTTTCACTCTTTAAATGATATTTTATCCCAGATAAAATATCTCCGTAATTAATCACAGATTAATTTTCTCTCTCATCTAATTAATCTCAGATTAATAAAGTGTGAGTCATACGTCATCGGTGAATCTTCGGGAAGCGACCCATGAGATCCCCGGATATGTTGGCAGTAAATCCGGTCGTCGGACTATCCGAACACGTACGTACCTAGTACTACGTTTGTACCGATTTACAAGACAAGGTTGGCTTCTAGCAAAGGGTCATGCCTACCCAATTCTCTAGAAATATCCTTACAGGAATATGTGATCTATATCAGGCATAGTATACGTAGTATTGCGTATTTGGATCCAGTATCAGATGTCACGTGCAAGGCCTGGGGCTGTAATTGTTTCTGCCCCGTACGAAGCACATATCGAATCTCTGGTAACTAGTCTCTATAATCGGATAAACATGACCTACTCATTTTATCCCGATGACTGCAGTACATAAGAGAACCAGTTTCGTATCCTACGTGATCATCATCTCCACTATGACTGGAGTGATACTTCCATCTCGACATCACACCCAATACACTACGATTCTCAATATACCCAGAAGAGGCGTACACAGAACCTGTTAAAGCCCTGGACGACCAAAACCAAAGTATATTGATTGTCGCAAGTATTAGCGGTGCAAGTCTCAGGTTAAGACCAAATACACCTACCCTGATTCGGACTTCCATAGACACATAGTCATACTACCAATGGAATTCTGAGGGGTCTATCCAGAGCGAAGCTGTTTCCGTACCATCGGTAAACACAACCTCCTATTACACTTGCATGAGTATCCTATACCCAAATATATGAGAACTATGTCGTTATGCCCTCATAACGCGCACAAGTGTAATAATAGTCTTTTTCGCATTATCGATGTCCAATCTCGATAATACTCTGACAAGGGATATTTAATGATTAAACCTTCGTGGATTGATACTGTCTCATATCATCTCAATCCAGGAACTAATCATATGTACCTTTCATCATTTATACATCTTGGTGATCTAATCACAAATGATAAAAGAGCAATTTCCTTTGTCACATAGTTAATTTGTACAACAACACCATGATCTATACAAATAGTGACGCTATGGGTCATAACTGTCCAACAATCTCCCACTCATGTCCTACACCCGAACTATGTACGGTTCGCTCAAACTTCTGCTAAGGAAAAGGCTTTCATCAGCGGATTTGCATGATTATCATCTGATGCGATTTATACGATCATCACATCGCCACGATGTATGATCCGAACGGATCGGATGAATAATCGAAGTATATATCTGGATCGTTGATGAGACCATTAATTCTTTAGCCTGCTTTATAGCCTAGCTCTAGCTACTAACATAATTATATCTAATCTAATTAGATTTATTATCAATCCAGAAGGCTTCTATTGCTGCCTCAACTACAGCAATAACCCGCTTTTGTTGTTTATTCGGTAACAGTATCTTGCTTGGAAGATTTCCAGCTCACTGTTCCGTTATTCAAACTGTATAATACCGTTTTTTTACGACTTATAGTCGTTATTATCGGTTAGGAAACTTGCAGTAGTGAACCCAGTCACTTCAAGTTCTCCTTCTCCATAGTTTAAGACATCATTTTTAGTTCTCTAAGATACCAAAGGATGTTCTTAACTTCAATCCAGTGACTATCACTTGGATTGGCCTGATCGTGAATCCATATGCTCAAAGCATATGAGACACCGGGTCGCGTACATTTATTTCAATGTACGATTTCTCGGAGAGTGTGAACAACTTTTAGATCTATCCCAGTAGATCTTTATTCCTAGAATAAAGGTTGTTTCTCCCAAGAGTTCTACGGAGAATTTTCTCTAAAGTCAAGCTTTCACCGATTGTATTTATGGGAATATCATTTCCAAGAAATGACATATTATCATTATTTAGGACTTTCATATTCAGTGCTCTCCCACTAACCTTCTTATATACACAAGAATCATTTTCGTTTTGAATTAAATCATATACCATTATGATTACATCAAGACGATAGTTCCAAGAACCCTATGCTTGCTTCAATCCATACATGGATCGAATAATCTGCAAACCTTGTTTGCTAGTTATGGTACGACAAAACCGTCAGGATGTTATAAACATCCTCCGAAAGGTTTCCATTTAAGGAAAGCGATTTTGATGTTCAGCTGCCATATTTCATGAATGAAACATGCAGCATTAGCAAGCATTATCCAAATGGATTTACCGTGGCAACATTTAAAAGGTTTCGTCGTAATCGACACAATGTTGATAACGATACCTTTTCGCTATAATTCTAACTTAGTATGTTTGTATGTTGCCTTCCATGTATGTCTTCCTTGAAGACTTATGTAGTACCAGTAGGCACAATTCCTTCCGGTACATCAACTAGTATCCAAACTTAGTTGGTATACATGGAATCCATTTCAGATTTTATGGCATTTTGCCATAATAGAGAGTCGATACCTTGTATCAATTCCTCATACGTAGTCAGTTCTTATACCTCAATAAGATTGACATCTTTATGAGCTGAGATCAGAAACCCATACCCCAGGTTGTTTTCTGACTCTCTCCGACTTACGCGGTTCTTGTGTATTCAAAAATTATTGGTATAGTTTCATCATTGATGAACTATTTGTGTTCCATTAAGGAATCGGTGTCGGGAACAGTATTACTCCGATTTTCATCGAGTTTTACTTTCCTCCCACTTACCACTACATATCAGTATTCCTCTTAGGAAAAATTGCATGTTGAGTAACAATTAAATTGTTCTCTTGTGAGTTGTATAAGTACTATACTTTGGTATCCTTATGATAACCTACAATTAGGCACTTATCCAATTTGGGTTCTAGTTTGGTATCATCCAAACATATGCCTAGCATACCAAAATCTTCAGGAATGAGAAAACCCAGTTTGTTTCTTGTTAATATCTAATATGAAGTCTGTCAAACAGATTTTTATGGAACCTTATTCGAAATAAGTTCTGCACTGTTTATGCGTATCCGTTGAAGGAAATGGTAGCTCAGAGCGACTCATGATTTACCTTATCATGTCCAACAAAATTCGGTTTCTCCGTTCGGACACACCGTCAAAATGACATGTTCCGGGAGGAGTCCTCATTGAAAGAATATTATACTCTTTCAACTAATCGAAAAACTTATTGCTTAAGTATTTTCAACATGGTCTAACTGTGACGGTTTTAATACTTTAGCCGATCTGTTTGTCTACTTCGTGTCGAAACTGTAAAAGTTTCTTATTCGTGTTTCTAAGGAAACACATAACCATAACGCGATGCCACATCCGTAAAGGTCACGAAACATTCATATCCACTTCTAGCCTAGCTAGATATGGGCCCACTTACGTCACTATGAACGAGGGCTAACAGATCGGTGGCACTTGCACTTTTACCAAGTAAAAAGGTGTTTTAGGCACTTTGCCTAACAAACTAGATTCGTAGACATTATTTGAATAGAATCAAATTTGTCCTAGTATCCACTCTTCAAAAGTGTGGATATACGAGTCTTGTTTAATTGTGTCCAAGACAGCAATGCCACATTTAAGTTTTAACTTATTAATTCAGTTTGAGCTATTTATTTGTCATATTATATGTGTGAGATTGATTTATATTCAAAATAATAAATGTTGTTATTCACATCTAATGTGTTTATCTCAATATCATCTTTATAAAATGAAACACTTTAGTGTTCTATAATATAAAGGTATACCCGCACGGGTTAAACCCTGATATAGAGATAATGTTTCTAGTCAAACTAGTTACATTGTAACAGTTTCCTAATTTAAGTACATACCCGAGGGTAGTTCCTAAACTTAGGTATCTACGGTTAAAACAGCGACTGTTGTCCCGTTTTCAAATCACAGATTAATCTCAACTGAAATCAGTATCCTGCTTACAGCAGATTCTGCACAACAGTACATATTTATGTACCACTTTTAGTATCTAAAATCCAATTTTAATACTAGCAATAAACATATTGATGACAAACATATTTGAAGTCGGAGCCTTGCACCGTCTTCAATTCCTTTATGTCTGCCTTGTCCATACAACAGTCACGCTTTCGTGTCCCCGTTTGCCACAATTTAGGCAGACATTTTGGGATATGTCATTTATCTTCCCAGAAGATTATAATTATTTTGCCTTTGCCCTTTTCCACACCCCAGAAGCCTTTGGCCAAGCCTTGGCCTTCTGGAATGTCGAAGTAAGATGCGCATTGCGCTTCTTGCCTTATTGCAAACTTTGGCTTTGTCTCCTTGAGAATAGCCATTAACTCTCCAAGAGTTTACTATTGCAATTAATACTTCTAAGATCTAAGAATAGATCTATAAAGATCCTTCAATTTCAATATCATACTATAAGGATCTAATCCTTAGTTCTGATTAAGAAATTAAGGAGTTCTTTTGGCAAGGATAATGGATTAAGCACTAAATTTATCATCACATGAATATTCCAAATATCATGTTCTACTATTTTCTCAACTCCGGGCTTTGGCCTAAGATGTTATTTTATCAAATAAAGTAACTTCTTAGTTTCCAGGACTATCCTGAAATTTTATTCCCAATTTGAAAATTAAAGTCGTTTAAAACATTTTCACCCAGGATTATGTTTTAAACACTAATCTTTCAATTTATCTTGATTCTAATAGTCCAACTATTTAATCAACGATTTCATGTACTATTTATTATAATGATTACTATAGTCCAACTATTTAATCAACTATAATTTAATTGGTTAAATTCAATTATATTGATTACTATAATCCAATTATAAAATCAACTATAATTCAATTTGTTAATTCAAATATATTGATTACTATAATCCAATTATATAACCAACTATAAATGAAATAGTTTGAATACAGTCCAACTGTTTTATTTAAAACAACGATTAAATATTAGTCCAACTAATAAATAATTTATTGACGAATAATATGATTGAGCGCATATGGCAAGTAACTAAACGAATATTGCAAATTTAATACTTGCCTCCCACTATTTTTCGGCGAGCCTCTAACCCTCTGTTGAGTACTCGGGAAACCTTGTTTCCTAGTGGGCTAGGATCCCGTTAAATAACACACAATCTTGACTTTGGCCAACAAATTGTATGATAATTAACTAGGTAGATCTCTAAGATCAATTGGATCACATCCAATTCCTAGATCCAGTAGGTGGACATCCAAGTCTGAAACATATATCTTATATATGCCAATATATCCAATATATTTCCTAACCTTTTTCCTCTGAATCAACTAAGCCTTGGCTTTGGCACAACAAACTTAGTGATCCCAGTTAAGCGGAACCCATTGACCTTGGAAAGCTTCGTAATCAATGTCGATGGACAAGAAGTGATCTTGACTTTGGCCAACAAATCACAACTTGGACAAGACACCGATATGAAACAAAGCCTTCGTGATTGCAAAACACATCCGCAACGGACAAAGGTCTTGACTTTGGCCACAAAACCAATGCCAGTCTTGGATCTTGAGTAAGAATCACTCAATGGAAGGAAAAACGCTTAATATTTTTGAGGGTTTTTCGCGTGTAATTGGCAACCAATTAATTATCTTTGTTAAGGTCTCATCATCATACACCCTTAAACATGCATTCTAAACACATAATAAGCGCGTAAATAAAATAATAATGATATGCGGATGGATACTTAACACATTGTTCCTAGAACAAATCTCTCATTTCCTCTCTCCCGCTAGCACATGTATTACTTCTACCCGTTACATAACACTTCTAAAGAAACCTCATTTACATTGAGGGGAATAGGTGAGAAGAGAAATACAAAGAGTAAGGAGGTAATAGGCTGGACACGCAGGTCCAATTAGTAAATTCTAAATTTATTACAATAATTTCCAAAATTGCCCCACCCATCTAATATCCATCTAATTTACATTATTCATGCATCGCAACCATGTATTCACACAAGCATGTTATCAATCAATCTAATCCAATTAATTAATCTGAATATTAATGACCATCCAATGTTCAAACAACAATTTGATTTTGCTCGAGTCAAACTCGTTTTGCGAATAAGTACTCAAAGTACGAATTCTTGAATTAAATTAAATTACAACATTAAATCCAATTTAATTTGTATTTAATACTAATTCACTATTTAATTCCAAATTAAATATTACACTTTATTAACGAACCTTTACGACTTAGATTCTAAATCTAACAGTTACGGGTCTCAAAGCCCGATTAACATCTAATGTTAATTTAATTAAAGTCCAATGGGCTTTTAATTAATTTCTTAAGGCATGGACTTTTGGTCAACATGGGTCAAACCCAAATACCAAAGCCCATTTGAGGAATCACCCTTATATGCCAAGAAACCAATTTAGGCCCATTAGGCCCAATTAAATTTTAAAGGTCCATTAGTCATAGTTGGACTTTATAGATATGGTTTTGGGCCCATTTGGATCCAACCAATTTGCCTAAACCAATCTTGGTACAACCAAGCCCATTAAGCCCAATCACAACTTTTAAGGCCCAATTCCAAAATAAGCCCAATTAATTAAATTATCAAATTCCAAATTTTATAACTTAATTAACCAAAGTGTAAGCCATAATTAATTACCCAAATTAACATTTCCAAAACATAAATTTGTACAATTAATTATGCTCATCATGATCAAAACATGTCCAACACATTTTAATCAAAAAATCAACTCATTATACATGCTTATTTATCTCGGCATTTTAGGGATTTAATAGTCCGATTCGGTTTCAATCAAATTAAATCCACAATCAACATTACCCAATGTTTTCCAACTCATCCAATGATAAAAAACACAAAATACCAAGATATTAGGGCAAGAGTAGTATTCGGCCAAGCCTCACCAATTTGGGGAAAATTGTTCCAAATAAATTTTCATGAAATTGATCACATCCAACTTCAATTAAACATCATTCAAGCATACTCAATCAAAGAATTTTATCAAATCATGCTCAAAATCAATTTACCCAATTTTAACCCTAAGTTCAAGTTTCATGCTCAACCTCGCTCTGATACCATTGTTGGGTTTCTACGGTCTAACCGAGATCAAATCAAGCAATGAAATCATGTACGAATACAACAAGGAAGTTGCGGAATACTTACATTGATCGGTTGAGCGATGCGAGGAACAAAACTTCAAGCTTGTCTCCAAGGTGGCTCACGATATTCACTGGTTTTTGTCCTCCTAGAATTCGGTCATCACCTCCATCAAGCTCCAAGCTTTGTGTTGTGATTCCATGCTCACGGGTGTGATTCCCTATCACCTTCGCAAGACTCCGGAAGTGTGCTAGCACTCGGTAATTTTTGCCACAAAAATCACCTTGCTTCTCATTGTATTCTCGGCTTTCACCAATAATTGGAAGAAGAAAAATGGCCTTGAGGCCGTGAGAGAGGAGAAGAAAATTAGAGTAGTGTGTTAATTGTTGGTTGTTGGAAATGTGTATCTAATACACATAAATGAATTTCAAAATTCATTTACCAAAATTCAAGGCAATTGCCTTCCAACTACTACATCAACTATTCACATCTCTCATTACTAGACATCACATCACTCAAAGTGATAATTGATTTGACGCTTGATGTGACTAGCGATTTGACGCTTGATGTGACTTGTGGGCCGCACTTGAATTCGCAATGCGAGTGCGCCCGTAAACACTCCCGGGCTCGGGTTCGCTAATTCCAAATTAATGAATTTTCTGTTGCGACGTAATTAAATAATTATGCCTAGGAAAATCACTATTCACGTCGCTAACGAATTAATTCTAAATTAACTCGTTCGCCCGAATTAAAATATAATTTTAATTCCGCGTTGAAATCCAATTTCGTATAATAAATCGAATATATTATTTTATCGATTAATTCCAAATTAATCGTTTTCTCTCTTTAAATGATATTTTATCCCAGATAAAATATCTCCGTAATTAATCCCAGATTAATTTTCTCTCTCATCTAATTAATCCCAGATTAATAAAGTGCGAGTCATACGTCATCGGTGAATCTTCGGGAAGCGACCCATGAGATCCCCGGATATGTTGGTAGTAAATCCGGTCGTCGGACTATCCGAACACGTATGTACCTAGTACTACATTTGTACCGATTTATAAGACAAGGTTGGCTTCTAGCAAAGCGCCATGCCTACCCAATTCTCCAGAAATATCCTTACAGGAATATTTGATCTATATCAGGCGTAGTATATGTAGTATTGCGTATTTCGATCCAGTATCGGATGTCACGTGCAAGGCCTGGGGCTGGAATTGTGTCTGCCCCGTACGAAGCACATATCGGATCTCTGGTAACTAGTCTCTATAATCGGATAAACATGACCTAGTCATTTTATCCCGATGACTGCAGTACATAAGAAAACCAGTTCTGTATCCTACGTGATCATCATCTCCACTATGACTGGAGTGATATTTCCATCTCGACATCACACCCAATACACTACGATTCTCAATATACCCAGAAGAGGCGTACACATAACATGTTAAAGCCCTGGGCGACCAAAACCAAAGTATATTGATTGTCACAAGTATTAGCGGTGCAAGTCTCAGGTTAAGACCAAATACACCTACCCTGATTCGGACTTCCATAGACACATAGTCATACTACCAATGAAATTCCGAGGGGTCTATCCAGAGCGAAGCTGTTTCCGTACCATCGGTAAACACAACCTCCTATTACACTTGCATGAGTATCCTATACCCAAATATATGAGAACTATGTCGTTATGCCCTCATACCCGCACAAGTGTAATTCTAGTCTTTTTCGCATTATCGATGTCCAATCTCGATAATACTCTGACTAGGGATATTTAATGATTAAACCTTCGTGGATTGATACCGTCTCATATCATCTCAATCCAGAAACTAATCATATGGACCTTTCATCATTTATACATCTTGGTGATCTAATCACAAATGATAAAAAAGGAATTTCCTTTGTCACATAGTTAATTTGTACAACAACACCATGATCTGTACAAATAGTGAGGCTATGGGTCATAACTGTCCAACACCATGAGCAAAAGAAGCTTATATAGACATGTGAATATTAATTGAAGGGAATACTAAATGACTCACATGTGATTCCTAATAATTGGAAGAACACACCACCGTCAATAGAAATCTCCTCGAGTCGAGTAGTATATGTGATTCATTGACTTTAGGATAGCATTGATTTTGTGTGTGATCCTCCACACTCTGATGCCATATATGTTTGAGACCTTTCATGGTCAGACCGTTAGATGTTCATTGGGTGTGAACCGATACTTTCGTTAATCAAGTATGTATCAATATAGGATCCATCGGTCTGTATGTGTACCATATGTGGTTAAGGTATTTCGATGATTAGTCATGATTCTTAAGACTTTGGCCAAAACTGATCAGCTAGGGTTGATCGCATATATCAGAAATGATGTTTTGATTAGGTGTAAATAATCGTGGATATGTCAACAATATGAGATGTGCGTCTCGAAAATTTGACAGTGTAATATATGTTTCCTAAACACAACTCGGATAGCCTACGACGAATGGATTGTTAAACATATGTGATGACCTTGACTTGTGTAGTTCAGAAATGGCGTTCGTGTTCTTCGTGAATTTGGAGGCGGCCGAATTACGTACATATGAGCTTGGTTATATGACGAACGTGTCTGGACTTAGAAAGTCCCACAATATGAAGTGTATTGTTGAGCATAGAGGTAGCCGATAATGTCCAATAATAAATAATATTTGATATTATAGTTATCAATTAAAATAATTAAATATTATTGGATAAAAATAATTATTTACTGTGACCCAATTGGATTAATTGGATTAATCCAAGATCACACAAGGGCTTTGATGTAATTTCATAAATATCTCTACCATTGAAGGATATTTTGGTAAATACAAATATGTAATAATATGTGTATTTGGCTTGATTTAATTGGATTAAATCAAAATATTAGACAAAGGTGATTAGTCACACATAATTATATATATTTGGATACAATGGATTATATATATTTGGAAACAATGGATTAAACCCACATAAAAGTTGATTAGAACTTTTATTAATTAAAAATTATATAAGCTTCACTATAAAAATGCAAGCTTTGGCAAGTTTTTAAACAAGGCAAAACAAGCTAAAACAAACATTAAGCAAGAGAAAGAAATATTAGCCTAAGTAAAGTTTTTTCTAGGAGAAGCTTTGGAAGCTCTCTACAACAACAAGGAGAAGAAGATTAGATCTTCGAATCAAGCTTGGTAGCTTTGGAAGTTCTCTACAACAACAAAGAGAAGAAGATTGGATCTTCGAATCAAGCTTCATAGCTTTGGAAGTTCTCTATAACATTTCAATAAGCATGAGAAGATTTGATCTTAGAATCAAGCTAGCTAAGTAAGTTTGATCTTCTCTAAAGCTATGTTTTCATTAGTGAGTTGTTATCATTAATGAAAAATATAGTGATGTATTATGTATTGGATATATAATAACATAGCTTGATAATGAAATTAAGCTAATGAATTGTGTATGGATGCTTTGGAAGCATAAACATAATATGCTTGTGATTATGTCAAAATATTTATGTTGGACATAAACATAAAATTAGAGTTTGGAACTCTAGATGAAAGTTTGGATCTATGGCTACCATTCTAGAATTACTTGACCACCTTTGAGTGACCTGAAATTGTTCATGAGTAATTTCATTGTGGGATTGTGTTTTGGTTTGTGTTTTGATTCAAAGAAATACATATGTATATATATTTAGAATACATATATGTTTATTATATAACATGTGTTGAAGTTGGTTTTGATATTAAAATTATTTTTGGGTGTTTTTAAAAGGCATTTAAGGTTATTTAGGAAAAAAAATAGCACAAGTTACGCTGCAGCGCGACATGCTACTTGCGCACATGCCCGCGCTTGGCTCGGGTGATGTGCGCCCTCTCCATTTTTTCCCAATTTGGTTTTTTCAGACGCCGATTCATCTCCGTTTTTTTGTACATTCGTAATGAAATATAGTATTTCATTAAAATATTTAAAAATACACCCATGTTTAATTACCACGGGTTAGACCCATTTTCGCTGCGCGGGACATCGATCTGCCCCTAGGGATCCCACAATGTCCCAATAGAACGGTATCAGAGTAAGTCTTAACCAAACAATATATGTTGCATGTTTGACATGTATTTGAATATATGCTTCTGTAATTTTAATTTAATTATGCAGAATTCATATTAAATATGCATTGCATGTTTTAAGTTAAAATTTTGATCCAAGTATGTTAATGACTTGATTGTCATAAATATCCCGTGATTAGGTGATTACTTTATTTTAAGTAATAATATTAATCATGTTGGAGCTTTATTGGATGGTCCGTTTTGTCAATAAGAATATGACTAAACTCTTATGACTTATGTCCAATACCATCATTATTGTGGGGGTATAAATGGTCGGAGCTTAGGTCGCTCCGGTAAAAAATTAGATGTAGCCTGATGAGTTGACGTAGTCACCCAATACCGTCATTATTGTGAGGGTGTACTTACGAAGTTCATTAATGCATACTGATAATTATACACTTGGAACACGTCTTAATCCAATATTGTCATTATTGTGAGGATAAGAGACGATTCAGGACCAAACTAATGAGTCACATAGATGTGATTGACCTTTGAGGTCTACCTAATGAGTTTATAGATGCCAAAATCGTCATTATTGTGAGGCTGGAGTAAATGTCATGGGATCCACTTCCCGCTATGAAATTTTGATTGTCAAATTTCTATTTTTCTGTTATGCGAGATTACGAAATTACGTAAAGTAGTGGGAGGACACTAATAGATTTAAAATCTATAATCATATTAGTGTTTTTATATTGAAATGAAGATGTTCTGCTAGTGTTTAATTATTATCTTGTAGATGCCACCGCAAATCCATTAGTGCGACTTTTGGATTCTAAAAAATTTAAAGGAGACGAGAATTATTTTAAATGGGAAATGAACATCGGTCTTATCTTGGAGTCAGAAAATTTGAGCTATGTGACGCTCAATTCATTGCTTGTTGAAATCGATCCTGATTCCACTCCGGAAAAGCGAGAGACTTTTGAAAATTGGAAGGATAATAACCTAAGGGTGAAATCCTATATTTTAGGATCGACGGTTCTAGATTTGCTAAGACAGTACATAGAAATACTTGATGCTTGGAGCATTATGAGAACACTCTAGGAGTTGTTCAAAGAAAATCAAGAAATTGAAATATATCGGAGTTCTAATGGATTGTTTCGTGCTACGTTCAAGGATGAAAGAGCGGTCAATGTTCATGTTTTGAACATGATATACCAGATATGATATTTAGAACGATGAGACATTATGATCGATGTACGGCTTGTCGAAATTTGATTATATCTTCTTTGCCCGGTATTTACGCTGGCTTTGTTAAACTTTCATATGGATTCAATGTAAGCCAGTTATGAAGAACTTCATAACATGTTACACACGACAGAGCATGATTTGAAAAAAGGCAATCCCACTTTATACCTCAGTGGTAGAGCAAACTCTTCAAAGACTTCTAGAAAGTCGAATAAAATCAAAATGGGAAAGAAGAAGATATCAAAGAGAAACTCCAAGAAACACAAAACTATAAGACCGTATTTAGCTAGTAATGCATGTCTACATTGCAAGAAGTCAAGACACTAGAAGAAAGATTGTCCAGAGCTGAAAGGAAAGGTAGGACCCTCATATACGTTTTGTATTTTTCCCATTATTGACATCTCATTAGTCTTAGATGCAAATAATGGATGAGTATTAGACACCAGAAGTCCCACTCATATTTTCATTTCCATGCAGGTCTTGAAGGTTAAAAGAAGGCTGAACAAAGGGGAGATCCAGCTTAGAGTTAGGAATGGGGAGAAATTATATGTCAAAGCCTTAGGAACGATTGTTCTAGATCTCTATAATGGATATAAATTAATTTTACATGACCGTTATGTACCATCTTTTATCAGACAGATACTATCATTACTGATACTGGATAAAGAGGGATATAAAATAAACATTAAATATGGTGTTTTATGTTTATGTGATAAATACAACTATTTTATATGTGAATGTTCTTTATCCAACGGTCATTATGTTTTGGAAACATATCGAGATGTCTTTAATGTAGTGGAAAATACAAGTAAAAGATTTGAATTAAATAATACAGAATTATGGCATATGGATTGAGCCATATAGTTGTTAGACATTTATCAAAATTGGTTAAGGATAGTTTGATTGAACATCTTACATTATATCCTTACCCGATTTGTGAGTCATGTATCTAAGGAAAAATGATAAAGGTCCCATTTCTTGGTATTGGACATCGTGCTTAAGATTTATTGGAGTTAATACACAGTGATATGCGTGGTCTATTAAATCATATCGCTCATAATGGTTCAACATACTTCGTGACTTTCACGGATGATAAGTCAAGATATTGATATGTCTATTTGATGAGACATAAATCGAAAATATTTGAAAAGTTCAAAATATTCTAAAAAAAAGTAGAAAAACAAGCCAGTAAATCCATCAAGACCCTTCAATCATATAGAAGAGGTGAATTTATGAGTGACGAATTCAAATGTTATTTAATGGAGAATGTTATTCTCACCCAATATAGCCCACCAGGAACTCCTAAACACACTAGTGTGTCTCAGTGGAGAAATCATACTGTATTGGATATGGTACGATCTATGATGAGCTATACAGATCTTCCATATTACCTTTGAGATTATGTTTTACTTACTGCTGCCCACATACTTAATAGAGTTCCATCGAAAGTTGTTTCTACGATCCTATATCAGATATGGTGCGGTAGAAATTCGAGTCATAGATATTTATAGATTTGGGGTTATCCCAGATACATTAGAATTATGCAACAGGATAAACTAGCACCCAAGGGGTATAAATATAGGTTCATTGGATATTTTGAAAAAATTTTGGGATATCAATTCTATGATTCTGAGCAATGAAATATTTTTGTTGCTCGTTTTGCCACTTTTCTTAAAACGAAAATTTTGAGAGAATGTGAGAATTGTAGAAAGATTGAACTCGATGAGTTTAATCCCAACATTGAGGAACCTGAGATAGAACTTGTACGTGCCAAATTTGGGCCAATGGTATAATTGTCTTTTCAACTTGGCCCAATAACAGAAAGAGCCCAAATTCCTTCAAATGGCTTCCAGACCAAGGTTTGACCAAAAGCCCGAACCATTTGCATCTCGCCCATATTCCAGTGAAGGCTCCAATATCAAGCAGCCCATTTGCTTTCCACCGAAAAAGCATCACTTCACCTTTGATTATTCTCCGCACATTCAGCTGACTCATCTCATCACCGAAAGATGAATGCTAAAACGCGTTATGGGTCTCACCCCCATAAATGCAACCCATGTGCTAACCAGAAAAGTAAATCCTTCAGAACTATAAAGGGATATAAAATTCATAATATATGAGGGACCTCAATATTCTTTCGAGAGGGCTTAAACATCTTCATTGAAGCTTAAGCCTTCTAACTCTAACTCTCAACTCTCTAATACTTGAGCTCTCTAAACCTTTCACCCTTTATACACTGGACCACCGCCCTCACGATAGTCTACGAAGGTCAAGGTAACTTCAGACCTTATTCTTCCACTATTTAATGCTCATCTTCATTACAAACTTGAGCGTCGGAGCACCTACAGTGCCCACTACACCAATGGGTAAGAAATCTATGCTCGCTCTACCTTTGTTTTATAGGATCGCTAGTGCCTCAAACTATAAATTCTCGATTATGGACCTCAGATGAAAACCAGCGTCCATAATTTGGCGCCCACCTTGGGGCCTTAGCGATTTATAGCAAGCGAATATCTTTCAATCTACGATCCTTTCATCATACCTACTAACATGGCATTAAGCAGCAATCAAAAACCAGACCCCATGATCGTACAATTAGCCACTCTACAAGAATGATTACGATCATTGGAAGAGGAAAATCTAGTTATACGAAGCTCCAATATTAATCTCCAGAAGTAATCAGAGTAGATTTCTTCAACCTACCAAAGGCGTGAGGCTACGGATCACCCCAATAATCATTCTATTCAATCCAATCTCTTGGAAGCGTTCAAGCGACAATCCTCCATCAGACGACCACCCACTAAATAACCAAAAAAGCCAAAACATTTCTCCAACCGACCTGGTGTTAGACTACAAGTGAGAAAAAATCGAGCTGACCATCACTTTCATAGAACTCCCACAGAAGTTCATCCCAGACATGATGTTATATAATGGATCCACAGATCTAGACTACGTGGAAGGATTACCATAGACTCTAAATGATGTGGAAGGATAGCTATATTCCCCGTACGACATGGATGAATTATCATCTCCTTCATACAACATGAATAGATTGTCATCTTCCCCAGACGACGGGGAAGAATTGTCATCAACGCCATACGACATGGATGGACTGTCATATTCTTTAGACTACATGGAAGAGTTGTCATCTATTCTAAGAGACATTAAAGAATAGTCATTCTCTCCAAATGATATGGATGAATCTTCATCTTCTTTATACGATATGATATAATTGTCATATTTGACGAGATTAATGGAATGTCATATACACTAGACTACATGGAACGATTGTCATCTCTTCCAAATGACATGAAAGGATATCCATCTTCTCTAGTCGACATGGAATGATTGTCATCTATTCTCCATACGATATGTATGGATTACCATCAACTCCTGACTACGTAGGAAGCCCTCTATCAGACCAGTCGACCAAAGTCTCTTGGACCTCCATCAGGTCCAATCAACCGTAGCCTCCTCACCTTCATTAGGTCGGGTAGAGTGAAGAATCCCTATGACCTTCATCAGGTCGAGTAGAGTGAAGAATCTCCAAGACCTCCATGAGGTCGGGTAAAGTGAAGAACCCCGAGGACCTCCATCAGGTCCAGTCGACCAAAGTCTCATGGAACTCCATCAGGTCATGTCGACTGTAGCCACCTGACATTCATTGGGTCAGGTAGAGTGAAAATCCCTGAGGACCTCCATCAGGTCTAGTGGACCAAAGTCTTATGGACCTCCATCAGGTCTAGTCGACCGAAGCCTCTTGACCTTCATCAGATCAGGTTGAGTGAAGAATCCTGAGGACCTCCATCAGGTCTAGTGGATCGAAGTCTCTTTGACCTCTATCAGGTCCAGTCGACCGAAGTCACTCGACCTCCATCAGGTCTAGCGTCAGGTCTAACGGAGTGAAGACTCCCATATACCTTCATTAGGTATAGTGGAGTGATGACTCTCAAAGACTCGCATATAGCCCAAACGACATGGTCGGACCACTATTTCAAAGGACATTAGAGAACAACCCTCTGACTCAGCCGACATGGTCTCCAGCTGACAGGTATAAACATCACTACCTTATAATCATATTCATAATTTCATGCAGGCAACTTCAAAGCCAAATGAGTTCCAATCGACACGACACAGTTGTCCAACTTCCAGATTCTATCAAAAAGTTTAGACGACCCAGTCTCCATACGACAGGTAAAAGTATTCTTTCCTAGTTGCTAACCATGATTCGTGGTTTCAAGCTCACATGCAATGTCATACGATATACATCAAGACCTGGACCTTCATCTGGTCCAGATGATATTAAAGACTCCCCCGACCCTTCGCTGGTTTGGTTGACTGGAGATTATCCTGGCCTTCATCTGGTCCAATCGACGAGAACATTCCCTAATGACTCATGTCGAGTCGAGTTCAAGAACTGGACCTTTATCTGGTCCAGACGACATAGAAGACTCCCCCTGGTCCTCTTTAGGATCATTCGGCTAGAGATTTTTATGGCCTTCATCTGGTCCAGTCGACGAGAATATTCCCCAAATGACTCATGTCGAGTCGAGATCAAGACATGGGCCTTCATCTGGTCCAAACGACATATAAGACTCCCTCTGGTCCTCTTCAGGATCAGTTGGCTGGAGGTTGTCCTGGCCTTCTTTTGGTCCAGTCAACGGGAACATTCCCCAATTACTCATATAGAGTCGAGTTCAAGACCTGGACCTTCATCTGATCCAGAAGACATAGAAGACTCCCCCGACCATTAGCTGGCTTGGTCGACTGGAGATTATCCTAGCCTTCATCTGGTCCAGTCGATGGGAACATTCCCCAATAAATCATGTCGAGTCGAGTTAAACACCTAGTCGGTTGAGGATCATCCCTAATATTTATTTATTTTCTTTAAATATGACCTTTGACAGGTCCAAGCAACATCGAAACCCAGGTCGGTCGACCGAGGATCATCCTAGGACCAAGTAGGCTCCATCAACATAGTATGACATTTGACAGGTCCAAACGACATCAACACTCAGGTAAGCCTACACCGACCCCAAACGACATACACATTGAAATATCGTCGGTTGAGGATCATCCCTAACATTTATTTGTTTTCTTTAGACATGATGTTGCTCTTGATATGTCCAAGATACATCAGCACTTAGGTCGGGTCAACCATGGATCATTCTAGGACCGAGCAACATCACCATCCAGGACTGGTCGATTGAATATCATCCTTGATATGTATTTGGCTCATGCCGAGTCAAAATCAAGAGTTAGACCTTCATCTGGTCCAGACGATATAGAAGGCTCCTCTTGGTCCTTCTTAGGATCGGTCGGCTAGATATTATCTTAGCTCTCATCTGGTCGACCGAGGACCATCCCTAATGTTTTTTTGTTTGATGTTCCTCTTAACAGATCCAGTCAACATCAACACCAGGTCGGGTCGACCAAAGATCTTCCCAGGTTTGATCATCATCGACGCCCAGGTCAGGTCGACCAAGGATCATCCTTGATATGTATTTGGCTCTTATCGATTCAAAATCAAGACCTGGAACTTCATCTAGTCCAGTCGATGGGAACATTCCCCATAAATAGTAACAGTCTCCCAGATCATCATCATGTCTGGTTGACTGAGGATCATTCCTAACATTTATTTTTTTCTTTAAATATGACATTTGGCAGGTCCAAGCAACATCGACACCTAGGTCAGGTCGATCGAGGATCATCATAGGACCAAGTAACATCATCATCCAAGACTGGTCGGTTAAGGATCATCCTTGATATTTATTTATCTCCATCAATATGGTATGACATTTGAATGGTCTAAAACGACATCAATGCTCAGGTACGCCTACACCGACCCTAAACAGCATAGAAATACTCATCAGCTGAGGATCATCCCTAATATTTATTTATTTTCTTTAGACATGATGTTGCTCTTGACATGTCTAAGCTACATCAGGACCTAGGTCGGGTCGACCGAGGATCATTCTAGGACCAAGCAACATCACCATCCAGGACTGGTCGATTGAAGATCATCCTTGATATGTATTTGGCTCATGTCGAGTTAAAATCAAGAGTTTGACCTTCATTTGGTCCAGATGACATAGAAGACTCCCCCTGGTCCTTCTCAAGATCGGTCAGCTAGAGATTGTCTTAGCCCTCATCTGGTCGACCGAGGACCATCCCTAATATTTATTTGTTTGATGTTCCTCTTAACAGGTCCAGTCAACATCAACACCTAGGTAGGGTCGACCAAGGATCTTCCTAGGTATGATCATCATCAACGCCTAGCTCGGGTTGACCAAGGATCTTCCAAGGTCCGATCATCATCGATGCTTAGGTCGGGTCGACCAAGGATCATCCTTGATATGTGTCAAAATCAAGACCTGAAACTTCATCTAGTCCAATCAATGAGAACATTCTCCATAGCTAGTAACAGTCTCCCAGATCATCATTATGTCTGGTTGACTGAGGATCATTCCTAATATTTATTTGTTTTCTTTAAATATGACCTTTAGTAGGTCCAAGCAACATCGACACTCAGGTCAGGTCGACCGAGGATCATCATAGGACCAAGTAACATCATCATCTAAGACTGGTCGGTTAAGGATCATCCTTGATATTTATTTGGCTCCATCAACATGGTATGACATTTGACGAGTCCAAACGACATACTCATCCAAATACTCTCCAAGCCAATGACTCATTGACTTAGAGAGTAGAGGACAAACTGTACGAGCCAAATTTGGGCCAAAGATATAATTATCTTTTCGCCTTGGCCCAATAACAAATAGAGCCCAAATTCCTTCAAATTCCTTCCAGACCAAGGTTTGACCAAAAGCCTGAACCCTTTGCATCTCGCCAATATTCCAGTGAAGGCCCCAATGTCAAGCAGCTCATTTGCTTTCCATCAAAAAACCATCACTTCACCTTTGATTAATCTCCGCACATTCAACTGACTCATCTCATCACTGAAAGATTAATGTTAAAACGTGTTATGTGTCTCACCCCCATAAATACAGCTCATGTGCCAACCAGAAAAGCAAATCCTTCAGACCTATAAAAAGATATAAAATTCATAATATATGGGGGCTTCAATATTTTTATTAGAGGGCCTAAACATCTTCATTGAAGCTTATGCCTTCTAACTCTACACTAGGCACGGTGTTTTGCTAGAAGCCAACCATGTCTTTTAAATCGGTGAGGAGCACTTATCGGATAGTCCGACAACCGGATTTACTACCAACATACCCAGGGATCTCTTGGGTCGCTTCCCAAAGATTCACCGATGACATTTGACTCGAACAGAATTAATCTGGGATTAATTATGAGAGAGAGAAAATTAATCTGGGATTAATTGCGGTAAGAATTTATCTGGGATAAAATTCGAATAGAAGAGAGAAAGAGATTAATTTGGAATTAATCGATTAAATAATATATTGGATATATTAATTGAAATTGGATTTCAAAGCGGAATTAAAATTGGATTTTAATTCGGGCAAACGAATTAATTTGGAATTAATTCGCAAGCGACTTTCGTAATAATTTTGCTAGGCATTATTATTTAATTAAATTAGATTTAATTACATCGCGGCGGAAAATTCGTTTAATCGGATTGAATGAACCCAAGCCCGAAGTGTGTTGACCAAGCCAACTTGAATTTTGAATTTAAGTGGTGGGGCCCACTAAATTACATCAATTGTCAACATGAGTGATGGAAGTTGTTGGGAATATTTAATGTTTTTTCCCTCCAACACACTTTGCTTTTTCTTTTTGGAAAAGATATACACTTTTTGAAAGAAAATAATTGGTATTAGTTTTGGAAAACTAAAAATATCAAAACATTTCATCTCTTTTTTTCTCTCATTGGCCGAGAGCCTCATCCTCTCTTTGAAGTTTTTGTTGCAAAAATTTCAAGCTTGCTAGCACACTTGGAGTTGATTAAGGTGATAGGGAAACTCACATTTGGGTTCGATTCATTCAACAAATCTTGGAGCTTCATCAACATACAAAGATATTTTGAAATCTCACATCCGCTCAATGTAAGTTTTTTCCGCAAACTCACTTGATCATTCACACACAATATCATGACTTAGAGACCTTGGGCATGTCTAGGACACTAACACCATCACCCTCACAGCAGTCTACGGAGGTTAAGGTAACTTGAGACCTTGTTCTTCCAATAATTATCTCTCGTCTTCACTACTGACTTGAGCGTCGGAGCACCTATGGCGCCCACCACACCGGTGGATAGGAACTCCCCGCTCACTCTACCTTCATTTTGCAGGATCACTAGTGCCCCAAATTATAAATTCTCGATTGTGGACCTTGGACGAAAACCAGCATCCACAGAACCAGAGATCCAACTAGGTAAATGATATAAAACAAAGGTTCTATGTAGGTCAAATATAATATCAAAGCATCATGATAGATTTTTTTTTAACATCTGATATGAGCCTCTCTTGGAGAAACGGATCTGGATTCGTATAAACATGCGATAATGGATATCGATTAGGGAAAAATGGCAGGAAGCCATGAAGTCCGAGATGGATTCTATGTATGACAATCAAGTCTGGGACTTGGTTGAACTTTCTGATGGAGTTAAACCTATTGGTTGTAATGGGTTTATAAAAAGATGCGATAACCCGATGGAAATGTGGAAATCTTTAAGGCCCACTGGTAGCGAAAGGCTACACTCAATATTCTGGGATTGGCTATGAGGAAACTTTTTCACCAGTAGCCATGCTAAAATCCATTAGGATTCTTTTAGCCATTGATGCATATCATGACTATGAGATATGATAGATGGATGTGAAAACCATGTTCCTAAATGGATTCCTCGATAAGGATATGTATATGGAACAACCAGAGGGTTTCGTATCCAGTAAGACTTCAAACTTGGTTTATAAGCTCAATAAGTCTTTTTATGGACTTACACATGCATCCCGAAGCTGGAATCGTCATTTTGATGAGATAATTAGATTATATGGATTCATCAAGAATGAAGAAGACTCGTGTGTTGATAAGAAAGTTAGTGGGTGCATGATAGTATTCATTGTATTGTATATAGACGATATACTTATCATTGGGAATGATATAGGATTGATGTAATGTGTGAACGCCTACCTTTACATAAGCTTCTCCATGAAAGACATGAGTGAAGCTTCATATATAATGGGTATAAGGCTCTATCGAGATAGAGTAAGGAAGCTTATATGATTGTCGCAATCCACATACATAGATAAAAAAAAATTAGAAAGGTACGGTTTTACCAATTGTAAGGCAGTAAATGTACCTTTTATATATGACATACTTCTTTTGAAGAAAATAGTACCTCAGACTAAGGAAGAGAGAGTTAGAATATCTAACTTGCCATATGCTTCTTGTATTGGAAGAATTATGTATGGTATGCTATGTACAAGACCTGATATCAGTTTTGGCGTTAGTGTTACTTGACGATATCAATCTGATCCGGGTAATGATAATTGGATAATCGTGAATCATATCCTGAAATATCTTAAAGGTGCTAAGGATAAGTTTCACATATATGGAAAAGATGACTACAAGTTAAGGGTTATACAGACTCTGACTTCCAGGGAGATCTGGATGATAGAAAGTTTACATCCGGATACATATTTACCATTAATGGTGGTGCAGTAAGTTGGCGATGTTCAAAATAATGCTTATCAACTGATTCCACCACTGAGGCGAAATTTATAGCGGCTTCGGAAGCTACTAAAGAAGCTGTTTGGATTTGAAATTTTATCATAGAACTTGGCATCATGGCAAATATTGCGTATTCAATCCCACAATACTATGATAATAACGGAGCCATTGCGCATGTTAAGGAGCCGAGAGCATATTCCAAGTCTAAACACGTGGAAAGGAAATATCACGTTATTAGAGAGATTATTGAACAAAAAGACATAGTGATCTTAAAGTTTCAAGGGCAAGACAACATAGCAGACCCGCTTACTAAGGCCTCACATCCTATGTTATTCGATAAACTTGTGGAGGAGATGAGACTTCGGTACCATCCAGATTGGCATTAAGCAAGTGGGAGTTTGTTGGAGTTGGTGGTTAGAGCGTCAATCCAAATAATATATTGTACATTATATTTATTATTTATTAATTAAATAAGTACATTTTCATTTCAACCTTGTTAATGGTAATGTCATTATGCATATTAGATTTATATCTAAATATGCTGAGAATGACATCATGTAACACCCCGATAATTCCAATGACCACTTTATTATAGGTGGCATAACACATGATATAAATCATGCTCAAGCGTGTATATGCTAGTGAAGATAAATCCTTTACAGTTCCGATACGAAATTTATTTTATATTCTACTTCGTACAACCCATAGTATTTTAGCCATAATATTTTCATACGATATCCAATTTTAATGATCTTTATATCGCCAGATAGCCCATACAATTATCTACAACTTTCGTGCAAAGCAGTTTCCCAAATTCAGAACGGAATCAAATAAAAAATATTTCACTCCTATGGCCTCTCGGTTCTCAGCCATAGGAGTGCCCCTTTGCAAATTTCAGTAGCTCTTGAGGTAAACAAGTCCTCAATCCCTAGCTTAATTGTTTCTCTTGAATTTTATTTTATTCTTTCTATTTATTTCATAAACTCATGGGGAATCAAAGTCTGAATAATGTTTTCTTAGCTTGCATAAATTAATTTTTTTTTTGCAATGAGTATGTTGGATTGAGAATTCATTTCTTGGATTTTGGCATGGATTGCCTTGAGTCATGTTTTCCTTCTTGGGCATATGCATGGATGTCTTGGAACCATTATGTTATAATTGAGTTTTGATTCATGTTGAAGTTTAGAGAAGTGCATGTGTGAAGGTGTTAGTATGATGGTGCTGGGATTGCTTTGGGCATTGTCATTAGAGAGTTGATGTTTGGCCGTGTAATCGAGCAAGTGTCGTGACACTGATGGGCTAGTGTCGTGATGCAGAACATGAAGATGCTCTCTGCCTCAATTCTTTTTGTGTGGGAGTCGCGACGCTTAACATCTGGCGTCGCGACGCTAAATCATTTTTTTCAAGATCAATTTCAGCCCATTTTAATTTCATCCTAGGATGTTAGAGGGCACCCTAAGGGTTTCGTATCAACATATATACACATATCATGTCATGTCATAAGCATAATACTTCATGTAGTGATAATAGTTTAGTCGAATTGAGAAACTTAGTCCAGTTCCGAAGAATATTTCACAACTTATGTTCTAATAACGTTTATCAATTATAGATTATCGGCAAAAATCGCGATTTTCTTCGACAATATGAAGTAGTGCCAGTCAGATTCCAAATCTGTGAGTGTATACTTTCTTTTTATAATGTTATCTTGATTTTATAAAGTAATATGAATTTGATGATATCTAAGTTATACTTTGAGATGAGGCTAAAATTTTTGAAATGTTTTGATGAGTTTAAAAATACTTTCAGACTAGTTGAGAAATGCTATTATGCTTTCATATTTTTATAAAGAGTACTTTTATGACTTTCTTTTAAGATTGGGGAAAAACCCAATCTCATAGACTTTTGGATTTGACAGATATTGGAATTGATGGATAAAGCAGACATGTGCACATGTAGTTTCAGGACGAGGGGGACGGCGATACGTAACGCCCCTAGATCCTTGTTTCAGGGCGAGGATGAGAGCATTGATTATCGTTCTTGTCTCTAGTTCAGTGACTTGGGGGACATCGATACGTAATGCCCCAAGGCATTAGTTAGGCTTGTGGGGAGACGGCGATACGTAACGCCCTCATACGTCATTGGTTTTTTCAGATGAGATTTTCAGAAATAATAGTTTTATGAAAGAGTTTCAGAAACACTTAGAACCAGCTCAACAGATTTTGGGAATGGAAATAGTTCGAGACAGACAGAACAAAAGGTTGTGGCATTCACATGAGAGTTATATTGAACGGATAATCAGGAGATTCGATATATAGAAAGCCAAACCTGTTAGCATTCCGTTAGCGCACCATTTCAAAGTGAGTAAATATTCGTGTCCCTCATCTAAGAAAGCGATAGAGGAGATGTCATTAGTACCATATTCTTCAGTAGTTGGAAGCCTAATATATGCTATGGTATGTACCAGGCCAGATATTACTCATACAGTGGGTGTAGTGAGCCATTTTATCGCTAATCCAAGAAAACAATACTGGGAGGCAGTCAAATGGATTTTCAGGTACCTCAAGGGTACATCGAAGTTACGTCTGTACTACGGGGTAGCTGATCCAATCTTGGAACTAGGATGACAAAATCCGGATCCTGACCCGGGTCCGGCCAGACTTGGTTTCGGATCTAGAAGTATTTTCATTACCCTGGGTTCAGGTCCGGACCCGGGTAAATATACACGGGTCCGGACCCGGGTCTACGTTGTCCGGATCCGGATACCCATTTTTTAATTTTTTTAAATTTTTTATTTTTAATTGTATTATTTTATATTTATATTTGTATTTTGTCAATTTTCTTAGTTTTATTTCAATTTGTTTATATTTTTTAATTATATTCTATTATATTTTTTATATATTCATATTATTTTGATTTTTCATTATATTTTAATTTATTATATTTAATTATTATTATTTTTTTCGGACCCGGGTCTATCTGGGCTGGACCCATGTGATCCCAGATCCAGATTCTCATGTGTCCTAATTTTTAAGACCCGAGTCCAGATATTTTAATCACTGACACGGGTCTACCCATTGTTGGACAATTATGAACCATAGCATAACTATTTGTACAGAACATTGTGTTGTTGTACAAATTAACTATGTGACAAAGGAAATTGCTCTTTTATCATTAGTAATTGGATTACCGGGATATATAAATTATAAAAGTCCATATGATTAGTTCCAGATTAAAATGATATGAGACAGTATAAATCCACTAAGGTTTAATCATTAAAATGTCCCTAGTCGTAGTATTATCGAGATTGGACATCGATAATACGGAATACACTAGTATTGCACTTGTGAGTGTTATGGGAGCATAACGACATAGTTCTCATATATTTGGGTATTGGATACTCATGCAAGTGTAATAGGAGGTTGTGTTTACCGATGGTACGGAAACAGCTTTGCTCTGGATAGACCCCTCGAAATTCCATTGGTAGTATGACTATGTGTCTATGGAAGTCCGAATCAGGGTAGGTGTATTTGGTCTTAACCTGAAACTTGCATCGCTAATACTTGCGACAATCAATATACTTTGGTTTTGGTCGTCCGGGGCTTTAACAGGTTCTGAGTACGCCTCTTCTGGGTATATTGAGAATCGTAGTGTATTGGGTGTGATGTCAAGATGGAAGTATCACTTCAGTCATATGGAGATGATGGTCACGTAGGATAAGGAACTGGTACCCTTATATGCTGCAGCTATCGGGCTAATATGACTAGGTCATGTTTATCCGATTATAGAGACTAGTTACCAGAGATCCGATATGTGCTTCGTACGGGGCAGACACAATTCCAGCCCCAGGCCTATCATGTGACATCCGATACTGGATCGTTATACGCAATACTATGTATACTACGCCTGACAAAGATTACATATTCGTTTACAGAATATTTCTGGAGAATTGGGAAGGCACGGTGCTTTGCTAGAAGCCAACCATGTCTTATGAATCGGTAAGGACGTGGTATTGGGTACGCACGTATTTGGATAGTCCGATAACCATATTTACTGCCAACATATCCAGGGATCTCTTGGGTCGCTTCCCGAAGATTCACCGTTGAGATTTGACTCGAACAGAAAATTAATTTGGGAATAATCATGAGAGAGAAAATTAATCTGGGATTAATTACGGCAATAAATCAATCTGAGATTAATTAAAAGAGAAAGAATTATTTGGGATTAATTGCGTTGAGAATTTATCTGGGAATAAATTCGTCGAAAATGAGAGAACACGATTAATTTAGAATTAATAGGTAAAATAAATTTAATAGTTAAATTGGATTTTACTATTTAATTTATTTAATTGAGCTAAAATAATATATTAGATATATTAATGGAAATTAGATTTCAACAGGGAATTAAATTCGACTTTAATTCTAGCAAACGAATTAATTTGGAATTAATTCGCAAGCGACTTTCCGTAATAATTTTACTGGGTATTATTATTTAATTAAATTAGATTTAATTACGTAGCGATGGAAAATTCATTTATTCGGAATAAACGAAACCGAGCCGGAAGTGTGTTGTGCGGACCACTTAAATTTTGAATTTAAAGTGGGTCCCACCAACTTACATCAACTTGTCACTATTTGTGATGGAAGTGGTTGAGAGCTTTAATGAAAGCTTCTCCAACACACTTTACCTTTTTAGAAAATATAAAAGCATCTTTTGTTTTTTGTTTTTGGTAATTGATTTTAGAAATCAAAAATATGACAACACAAAAACTCATATCTCTCATTTTCTCTCCCTTTGCCGTGAACACCCCTCTCTATGGGAAGAAATTTTTCTTCAATTTTGTTCTTGCTAGCACATCAAGGAGTGGATCAAGGTGATAGGGAAACTCACCCGAGAGTTTGGAAACACTCAAAGGAAGCTTGGAGCTTCATCAAAATCATGGAAAAGTCTTGAAATCATCCGATCAAAGTGAGTAATTCCGTAACTTTTTCTTTGATTATTCGCACATTTATCTTGCTTAGTGATCTTGGGACATGTCTTGGAGACTAACAATGGTATCAGAGTCATCCTAAGCTTGATTTGGAATTTAGGGTTTATAAACCTTAATTTGGGAATTTATGCTTGGAGTATGTGTTTTCTTAAATTGATGATTGGGATGTGTTTGAATGATGTTGAATTGGATTTGTGCATCTTCAATTTTGTGAAAAATTGATAGGATTAATTTTTCCCAAAAATTAACCACATGGCCAAATAGAACCCTAAATAGGTTCATGGTGAATTTTTTCTGAAATTGACAATTGGATGTGTTAATTGGCATGATAGAAATATTGTATGTTGATTTAATTGGATTGAAATCAAATTGATGTTATTTATGCCTAAATTGCCGTGAACCTTAGCATGTTAAAATTGATTGTTTTGCTTCAATTTGTGTTGGACATGAATTGGAATTGTTAAGTATGATTAATTGAATTAATTAGTATTTTGGAAATGTTAGATTAATTGATTAATTGTACTATATACACTTTAATTAAATAATTGTGATATTTGGAATATTGTAATTAAATAAATTAGCCTTTAATTTTGAATTGGGCTAATGTTGTTGTGTTTGGGCTTAATGGGCTTGGTTGGGCCAAGTTTGGTTTAGGATAATTGGTTGGATCCAATTGGGCCTAAATCATTTCCATAAAGTCCAATTATGACGATTGGGCCTTTAAATAATTTAATTGGGCCTAATGGGCCTAAATTGATTTTTGGCATAGGGTGATTCCTAATTGGGCATTGGCATCTTGGGTTTGACCCATAATTGCCAAAGCTCATGCCTAATGAATTAATTGAAAGCCCATTGGACTTTAATTGAATAGTATTGGATACTAATTGAGCCTTTGAGACCCGTAAAGATTAGATTTGGAATCCAAGTCTAAAAGACACAATTAAAGTGTAATATTTAATTTGGAATTAAATGCGAATTAGTATTGATTATAATTTAAATTGGATTTAAACTTGTAGTTCGATATAATTCAAGAATACGTACTTTGAGTACTTATTCTTAAATGAGTTGGACTCGCGCAAATCAAATCGTTGTTTGAACATTGGATGGTCATTAATTAAAGATTAATTAATTGGATTAGATTGATTGATAACATGCTGTGTGAATACTTGGATGTATTTATGAATAATGTATATCGGATGGATATTATAAGGGTGAGGGCAATTTTGGAAATTGTTGTAATAAATTTAGAATTTATTAAATTGGACCTGCGTGTCCAGCCTATTACCTTTTTTTCTCATTGTATTTCTCTTCTCACCTATTCCCCTCAATGTAAATGAGGTTTCTTTAGAAGTGTTATGTAATTGGGTAGAAGTAAGAATAGTGCTAGCGGGAGAGAGGAAATGGAGAGATTTGTTCTAGGAATAAATTGTGTTATATATCCATCCGCATATCATTATTATTTACCGCGCCTTATTATGCTTTTAGAATGCATGCTTAAGGGTGTATGATGAGACCTAATCAAAGATAATTAATTGGTTGCCAATTACGTGAAAAACCCTCAACAAATATTAAGCGCTTTCCTTCCATTGAATGATTCATTCTCAAAATCCAAGATTGGCACTGGTTTGTTGGCCAAAGTCAAGACCTTTGTCCATCGCGGATGATTTTGAATCATGAAGGCTTTGTTCCATATCGCATGTCTTGTCCAAGTTGTGATTTGTTGGCCAAAGTCAATATCACTTCTTGTCCATCGACATCGATTACGAAGCTTTCCAAGGTCAATGGGTTCCGCTTAACTGGAATCATTAAGCTTGTTGTGCCAAAGCCAAGGCTTAGTTGATTCAGAGGAAAAAGGTTAGGGAATATATTGGATATATTGGCATATATTAGATATATTTTTCGGACTTGAATGTCCACCTACTGGATCTAGGAATTGGATGAGATCCAATTGATCTTAGAGATCTACCTAGTTAAATATCATACAGCTTGTTGGCCAAAGTCAAGATTGTGTGTTATTTAACGGGATCCTAGCCTACTAGGAAATTGGGTTTCCCGAGTACTCAACAGAGGGTTAGAGGCTCGCCGAAAAATAGTGGGAGGCAAGTATTAAATTTACAATTTCGTTAAGATACTTGCCAATAAGCGCTCATTTCATTTTTCGTCATTATTTATTTATATATATTAGTTGGACTAATATTTAATTGTTGTTTTAATTTAACAGTAGGACTGTATTCAAACTATTTCATTTATAGTTGATTATATAATTGGATTATAGTAATCAAATATATTTGAATTTAACCAATCAAATAGTAGTTGATTATATGGTCAGACTATAGTAATCATTATATTTGATTGTACCTGAAATCGTTGATTGGATAGTTGGACTATTAGAATCAAGATAACTGAAAGATTAGCGTTTAGAACATAATCCTGGGTGAAAATGTTTTTTAAACGGCTCCAATTTTCAGATTGGGAATAGAACAACAGGATAGTCCTGAGAACTAAGAAGTTACTCTATTTGATAGAGCAACCTATTTGGCCTAAGCCCGGAGTTGAGCAAATAGTAGAACATGATCTTTGGAAAATTCATGTGATGATAACTTTAGTGCTCAATCCGTTATGCTTTCCGCAAAGACTCCTTAATTTCTTCGTCAGAACTAAGGATTAGATCCTTATAGTATGATATTGAAATTAAAGATCTTCATAGATCTATTCTTAGATCTTAGAAGTACAAATTGCAATAGAAAACTCTTGGAGAGTTTATGGCTATGCTCAATGAGACAAAGCCAGAGTTTGCAAAAGAGCAAGAAGCGCAAGGCGCATCTTACTTCAACATCGCAGAATGCCAAGGCTTGGCCGAAGGCTTCTAGGTGTGGAAAAGGGCAAAGGTAAAATCATCACAGTCTTCTAGGAAGACAAATGACATATCCCAAGATGTCTGCCTAAACTGTGGCAAACGGGGTCACTGGAAGTGTGACTGCCGTATGAACAAGGCAGACATGAAGGAAGTGAAGAGGGGCAAGGCTCCGGCTTCAAGCATGTTTGTCATAAACATGTTCACTACTAGTTTCAAAATTGGATTTTGATACTAGATGTGGTACATAAATATGTACTGATGTGCAGAATCTGCTGATAAGTAAGAGACCGGCTTCAGATGAGATTGACCTGCGAGTCAAAAACGGGATAAGAGTCGATGTTTTAACCGTAGAGACCTAATTTTAGGAACTACCATTCGAGTGTGTACTTAAATTAGGAAGCTGTTATAATGTAACTAGTTTGACTAGAAACATTATCTTTATATCTAAGTTTAACCCGTTGCGGGTATACCTTTATATTCTAGAACACTAAAATATTTTATTTTATAAAGATGGTATTGAGATAAACACATTAGATGTGAATAACAGTATTTATATTTTGAATATAAATGAATCTCAAACGTATGACATGACAAACAGATAGCTCAAAATGAATTAATCAGATGAGACTTATTTGTGGCATTGTTGTCTGGGACATAATTAACAAGACTCGTATATCCACACTTTCGAAGAGTGGGTACTAGGACGGATTTTATTCTAATTCAAATATCATATACGAATCTAGTTTATTAGGCAAAGTGCCTAAAACACCTTTTACTTGGTAAAAGTGTAAGTGCCACCGATCTGTTAGCCCTCGTTCATAGTGACGTAAGTGGGCCCATGTCTAGCTAGGCTAGAGGTGGATATGAATACTTCGCAACCTTTACGAATATGACATCGCGTTACGGTTATGTGTTTCTTTTGAAATACGAATCGGAAACTTTTGATAAATTCAAAGAGTTTCGACACGAAGTATAAAAAAAGATCGGCATAAGTATTAAGACATTACGGTTGGACCGTAGTGGAAAATACTTGAGCAATAAGTTTCTCAATTACTTGAAAGAGTATAATATTCTTTCACAAAGGACTCCTCCCGGAACACCTCATTTGAGCGGTGTGTCCAAACGGAGAAACCGAATTTTGTTGGACATAATAAGGTTAATAATGAGTCGCTTTGAGCTATTATTTTCCTTCTAGGGATATGCATTAATCAGTGCAAAACTTATTTTGAATAAGGTTCCATAAAAATCTGTTAGACAGACTTCATATTAGATATGAACAGGAAAGAAACCGGGTTTCTCATTTCTGAATATTTGGGAATGCTAAGCATATGTTTGGATGATACCAAACTAAAACCCAAATCGGATATGTGCTTAATCTGTGGGTTATCCTAGGGTAACCAAAGTATAATACTTATACAACTCATAAGAGAACAATTTAATTGTTGCTCGCCATGCGATTTTCCTGAGAGGAATACCTATATGCAGTGGTAAGTGGGAAGAAAGTAAAAATCGAAGAAAATCGGAGTAATACTGTTCTAGGCACCGAGTCCTTAATGGAACACATACAATTCATCAGGGATGAAACTGTACCACAATCTTCGAATACATAAGAACCGCGTAGGTCGGAGAGAGTTAGAAAATAACCTGAGAGGTATGGGTTTCTGATCTCACCTCATGAAGATGTCAATCTTATTGAGGAAGACGAACCAGCTACGTATGAGGAAGTGATACAAGGTATCGACTCTCAATTATGGCAAAGTGTCATGATGTCCGAAATGGATTCCATGTAAACCAACCAAGTTTGGACATTGGTTGATGTACCGGAAGGCATTGTGCCTATTAGTACTATATTAGTCTTCAAGGAAGACATACATGGATGGCAACATACCAACGTACAAAGCTAGGCTTGTAGCGAAAAGGTATCATTATCAACATTGTGTTGATTACGACGAAACCTTTTACTCGTTGCCATGGTTAAATCCATTTGGATAATGCTTGCTAATGCTGCATGTTTCATTCATGAAATATGGCAGCTGAACGTCAAAATCGATTTCCTTAAACGGAAACCTTTTGGAGGATGTTTACAACATCTTGACGATTTTGTCGTACCAAAACAAGCAAACAAGATTTGCAAGTTAAATCGATCCATTTATGGATTGAAGCAAGCATTGCGTTCTTGGAACTATCGTTTTGATGTAATCATAATGGTATATGATTTAATTCAAAACAAAAATAATTCATGTGTATATAAGGAGGTTAGTGGGAGCGCACTGACAATGAATGTCCTATATAATGATGACATGTCATTTCTTGGAAATGACACTCCCATAATACAATCGGTGAAAGCTTGGCTTTCATGAAAATTCTCCGTAGACTACTTGGGAGAGACGACCTTTATTCTATGAATAAGGATTTACTGGGATAGATCTAAAAGTTGTTGGCACTCTCTGACAACTCGTATATTGAAATAGATGTACGCGACCTAGTGTCTCATATGCTTTGAGCATATGGAGTCACAATCAGGCAAATCCAAGTGATAGTCACTGGATTGATGTTAAGAACATCCTTAAGTATCTTAGATGAACTAAGGATGTCGTCTTATACTATGGAGAATGAGAACTTGAAGTGACTGGGTTCACTGCTGCAAGTTTCTAAACCAACAAAAACGACCATAAGTCGTAATAAATGGTATTATATAGTTTGAATAATGGAACAGTGAGCTGAAAATCTTCCAAGCAAGACAGTGTTTCCGAATAAACAACAAAAGCGGAATATTATTGCAACTGAGCCAGTAATAGAAGCGATTTAGATCTATAATAATCCTAATTAGATTAGGTGTATTTCTGTTAGCGGCTGAGCTAGGCTACAGCACAGGCTAAAGAATTAATGGTCTCATCAACGATCCAAGTATGTACTTCAATGGTTTCAAATGATTCGTCGGATCATACATCGTGGCGATGTGATGATCGTATAAATCGCATCAGATGATAACCTGGTAAATCCGTTGACGAAAGCTGTTTCTCAGCAGAAATTTAAGCGACCCGTACATAGTTCAGGTGTAGAACACTTGAGTGATTGGTTATAGGCCAAGTGGGAGATTGATGGATAATTATGACCCATAACATCACTATTTGTACAGAACATTGTGTTGTTGTATAAATTAACTATGTGACAAAGGAAATTGCTCTTTTATCATTTGTAATTGGATTACCGGGATATATAAATGATAAAAGTCCATATGATTAGTTCCGGATTAATAAGGTATGAGACAGTATTAATCCACTAAGGTTTAATCATTAAAATGTCCATAGTCGTAGTATTATCGAGATTGGACATCGATAATACGGAATACACTAGTATTGCACTTGTGCGTGTTATGGGAGCATAACGACATAATTCTCATATATTTTGGTATTGGATACTCATGCAAGTGTAATAGGAGGTTGTGTTTACCGATGGTACGGAAACAGCTTTGCTCTGGATAGACCCCTCGGAATTCCATTGGTATTTTGACTATGTGTCTATGGAAGTCCGAATCAGGGTAGGTGTATTTGGTCTTAACTTGAGACTTGCATCGCTAATACTTGCGACAATCAATATACTTTGGTTTTGGTCATCCGGGACTTTAACAGGTTCTGAGTACTCCTCTTCTGGTATATTGAGAATCGTAGTGTATTGGGTGTGATGTCAAGATGGAAGTATCACTTCAATCATATGGAGATGATGGTCACGTAGGATAAGGAACTGGTACTCTTGTATGCTGCAGCTATCGGGATAATATGACTAGGTCATGTTTATCCGATTATAGAGACTAGTTACCAGAGATCCGATATGTGCTTCGTACGGGGCAGACACAATTCCAGCCCCAAGCCTAGCATGTGACATCCGATAATGGATCGTTATACGCAATACTATGTATACTACGCCTGAAAAAGATTACATATTCGTTTACAAAATATTTCTGGAGAATTGGGAAGGCACAATGTTTTGCTAGAAGCCAACCATGTCTTATGAATCGGTAAGGACGTGGTACTGGGTACGCACGTATTCGGATAGTCCGATAACCGTATTTACTGCCAACATATCCAGGGATCTCTTGGGTCGCTTCCCGAAGATTCACCGTTGAGATTTGACTCGAACAGAAAATTAATCTGGGATTAATCATGAGAGAGAAAATTAATTTGTGATTAATTACGGCAATAAATTAATCTGGGATTAATTACGGCAATAAATTAATCTGGGATTAATTAAAAGAGAAAGAATTAATGTGGGATTAATTGCGTCGAGAATTTATCTGGGAATAAATTCGTCGAAAATGAGAGAACGCGATTAATTTAGAATTAATCGGTAAAATAAATTTAATAGTTAAATTGGATTTTACTATTTAATTTATTTAATTGGGCTAAAATAATATATTAGATCTATTAATTGAAATTAGATTTCAACGCGGAATTAAATTCGACTTTAATTCTAGCAAACGAATTAATTTGGAATTAATTCGCAAGAGACTTTCCGTAATAATTTTACTGGGTATTATTATTTAATTAAATTAGATTTAATTACGTAGCGACGGAAAATTCATTTATTCGGAATAAACGAAACCGAGCCGGAAGTGTGTTGTGCGGACCACTTGAATTTTGAATTTAAAGTGGGTCCCACCAACTTACATCAACTTGTCACTATTTGTGATGGAAGTGGTTGAGAGCTTTAATGAAAGCTTCTCCAACACACTTTACCTTTTGGAAAATATAAAAGCATATTTTGTTTTTTGTTTTTAGTAATTGATTTTAGAAATCAAAAACATGAAAACACAAAAACTCATCTCTCTCATTTTCTCTCCCTTTGCCGTGAACACCCCTCTCATGGGAAGAAATTTTTCTTCAATTTTTTTCTTGCTAGCACATCAAGGAGTGGATTAAGGTGATAGGGAAACTCACCCGAGAGTTTGGAAACACTCAAAGGAAGCTTGGAGCTTCATCAAAATCATGGAAAAGTCTTGAAATCATTCGATCAAAGTGAGTAATTCCGCAACTTTTTCTTTGATTATTCGCACATTTATCTTGCTTAGTGATCTTGGGACATGTCTTGGAGACTAACACCCGAATCATCCGGGTCCATGCGGATTCGGGCCGAGTCTGGGTCTGCTTGCCATCTCTACTTCGAAGGCTATACAGATTCAGATATGGCAGGAGATCTTGATGGTAGAAAATCTACAACAGGTTTTTTCTACACTTTTGTATGGGGAGTTGTGTCATAGCAGTCAAGATTGCAGAGGTGTATTGCATTATCCACAACAGCAGCAGAGTACATTGCATTACTGGAAGCAAGAAAATGAATGTTATGGTTAAAGCGTTTTATCCAAGAATTAGGGATTGGATGAAAGCATTTTATCCAAGAATTAGGGATCAAGAAGACATGATACAAGATACATTGTGATAGTCATAGTACTCTGGACCTTAGCAAGAACTCAATGTATCATTCTCGGACGAAGTACATTGATATTCGCTATCATTGGATACGCGAGGTACTGAGACTAGTAAAAATCCATACATATGAGAATCTAGCCTACATGTTAACAAAGGTGGTTACGCGAGATAAGCTAGAGCTGTGCAGAGACATAGCTGGAATAGCTATCAGATGAAAATCATTTCAGATGCAGTTGGAGAGAGAGAATTGATAAGAATCCAACAAACATTATTAGTATTTGTTATAACCATCATTAATCAATGGTTTTGGTGTAACCACCCTTAGCCACTCAATTAGTGGCAACTACTCCACTAATCAGTGGCGTATCCAGAAAATCAAGTCAGTGGGGGCAAAGTTATGAAAACTAAATATAAATAAAAAAAAATACAAAATATTTATATTTATATTGAAATTTGAATATTTTTTATATTAAAATTGTCCAAGACGTGGTTTCATAGAAAGTGCTTTTATAATTTCTAAAGCTTGTATATCTCGAAGAACATCATGACACTTACATGAGCCTCCAACAACATTCACCACATTAGCAATTATATTGAAGAAAGATTGAACTTCAACATTATTTTTTGACACAGCCATAAGAGCTAATTGAAGTTGGTGAGCAAAACAATGAATATAATAAGCAAATGCATTCTCTTTAGGTGACTTCTGGATATTAGTTTCTCAATAGTCTTTCTATAAAATTATCTTTCTTCTATTTGCTGATCTTTTTTTCAATTATTTCTCTTTATCATATATTTCCAATTATTTCTCTCTATCATTTGTTGTCAATTGATATGTCTAACATATGTTCGTGGTTACTTCCTTTCTGACTATTTATGGATTTGATAAGCAGGTTCTATCAAATTCATATTTTGAGTTTAAGCTTACTTTGAGATAGTTGTTAAGAAATGGAAAATGAAGAAGCTGCAGAGAGAATAGTTGCATTGCCGCCTTGTTGCTTATCTTCTTTGTGATTTTCTGGGACAAATTGGTACTAATGTCGGCGAGCTCGAATTAGGGCAAATTGGGTTGATGTCGTCGTGAACCTAATTACAAATTGGGGCGGATGGAGTGAGACTTTATAATTGGCTTTTGGGGTAAACTGATTTTTGTAATATATATATATATATATATATATATATATATAATATATATATATATATATATATATATATAAATTATTAAATTTTTTGTCCCTTAGTAGATACGCCACTGCCACTAATTGTGTTGAGTAAGAAGGCAAGCCATTGCCTATAAATTGAGCTCTCATTTGTGAGTTCAAGCATCCAAAATATTAAGCTCTATGTCAAGAGAGCTTAGAGAGTTAAGTGTGAGGTATTCTTTTGAAACAAAGTTTGTAATCTTTGTAAATTCTATTAAAGTAGTAATATAATCGATGTTTCCTCATAAACACTCTTCAGTGATTAGAGAATTACAACAGTCGCGAAGCTTTTTGATAATGGGAAGTGCATGTAGAAGACCTATTGATGGAACTGTGCACATATAAGCCGAATGCTTAGGCTTAAAAATACCACACTTTACACGAGTTATCATTGGGTGTGTGGACTGTGATGTTGGAACAAATTCAAAAGATGTTGTTGTCAAAGAATTAGAGGTAGAATTGATGTTTACTATCGAAGGTTCTGGAATCTATTGCGATGATGAGGTTTCAGCTTTAGAGACAGAAGAAAAATCATGCACATAAGATAAATCACGTAATATAAGTCCAGGTACTAAGATGCCATTTTGTGGTTCCAAAAATGAAGAGAGGATGAGACTCAGTACTAGTTGATTAGTTTTAATCCAGTCAGTAACTAATGATGTAATATCCAACTTGCAAGGACATGATCCCACCATTACCACCATTTTCAAGATTGGTGCAACCATTATCAAAAGGGAGATCACCACCTTTTGATAATGGTGTAATTTACCAAAATACCTTTAGATGGAGATGTTACATTTCCATGAAATTAGGGAGTGATTGGTGGGCACTGTAGAGCCAAACATTGGCTATAAATTCATAGCTTGGTTGTAAGCTCAAGGCATCCCAAAGTGCAAATAGAGAGTGTTGAGTGAGGTTTTTCTTTAAGTTGTAATACTTGTATTATATTATTGCAAGTAATAGAAAGCTTGCGATTTTTTCCTCAAAAATACTCTAGAGTGATCAGAGAATCACAACAAATGAGTCAGAAGAAGTAGATGACGTCGGTTTCGGGAAAGAACCATCAACAAAGCTGAATAGCCACTGAGACTATAAGATAGGAAGAAGCTGACTGTGCCATCACAAGAAATCAGAGGCAGTGAGCTTGATGGTAATAAGATGTACCATTGTTGAAGGAGATGGAATATTCAAAGGTAGTGAGCTTGATGGTAATCAGAACACACCAACGAGTTCCAAAGCCTTGTGAACCAGTTGTCTGCAGTAGACATGCAACTGGCGGACGAAGTTCAAGCCCTCTTGCTACTCAGTTCTCTTCCCGATATTTGGGAGAAACTGGTGGTTACTCTCAGCAACTCAGCTCCATGAGGCAAACTTACCATGCCTATTGTAAAAGACGTCCTGTCAAATGAAGAAGCCAGAAGAAAAAACATGGGCTCAGATCAAACAGAAGCCCTTGTTTCGAAGCATCGAGGAAGACAATCGGAGAAAAATCAAGGCAAAGAGAAAGGCAGAGGCAAAACAGAGGCAAATCCAAGGACGGAAGAAAGGCCACATACAAGTGCTTCCACTGTGGCATAGAAGGCCACCTAAAGAATAATTACCGAAAACTGCAACGAGAGCAGGGACAAGACAATAACCAACCGAAGAAGAATAATGCGGAGACACTAGTAGTTACAAGAGATGTAGCTATATGCTTCGGCCAGGAAGAAGCATGTCTTCACACCGCAACTCATGATATCGAGTGGGTGGTGGATGCTGCAGCATCCTACCACGTCACTCCTCACAAGGATTGCTTCACAACATACAAAGCAAGAGACTTTAGAGCAGTGAAGATGGGAAATACCATTTCTTCTCAGATAGTGGGAATTGGTGAAATATAGTTGCGGACAAATGCATGGTATACAATAACCCTGAAGGAGGTGAGACATGTTCCAGAACTTCGGCTCAACTTACTCTCGGGGGTAGCCCTTGACAAACAAGGTTATGCTAGCCACTTCAGCAATGGCACTTGGAGAATGATCAAAGGTGACATGGTCATTGCCCGATGACATATTTGTGGAACTCTATACAAGACTCATGTGAAGATATGTGCAGAAAGCCTCAATGTAGCTGAACCAGAGGCTTCTCAGAATTTGTGGCACCAGAGACTCGGTCACATGAGTGAAATGTGGTTGTCTATCTTGACAAAGAAGAATATAATTTATGTCTCTAATAATGCCGCTCCAGATCCATGCAACCATTGTCTATTCGGTAAGCAACATAGAGTCTCTTTCAATTTCTCTTCTACAAGGAGATCAGAGTTACTCAGTCTGGTGTACTCTGATATTTGTGGTCCCTTGGAGGTAAATTCACTATGCGGTAATAAATACTCTCTGAATTCCATTGATGATACTTCTCGGAAGGTATGGGTGTATTTTCTGAAAACAAAGGATCAGGTCCTGGACTACTTTAAACTATTCCATGCCATGGTCGAGCATGAAACATTGAAGAAATTGAAGTGCCTTCACACAGACAATGGAGGCGAATACACTTCCAGGGAGTTCGATGCCTACTGCGAAAGCCAAGACATTCGATATGAAAGGACTGTTTCACGCACCCCACAACACATTGGTGTCGCTCAAAAGATGAACCGCACCATTATGGAGAAAGTCAGAAGCATGATCAACATGGCTAAGCTACCAAAGCCATTCTGGGGAGAAACTGTTTGTGCCGCCTGCTACCTAATCAACATATGACCGTCTGTACCATTGAACTTTGAGATTTCAGAGAAATTGTGGTCTGATAAGAATCCTTCATATTCTCACCTCAGAATATTTGGTTGTTTATCCTTTGCACACGTATCTAATAAGCTCAGGCAGAAGCTCGATGCAAGGACTACTCCATGCATCTTCATAGGCTATGGAGACGAGGAATTTGGATACAGACTATGGGACCCGAAGGAAAAGAAGGTCATTAGAAGCAGAGATGTAGTGTTTCTCAAAGACCATACAATATAAGACATTGAAAAGCCCAAGATGTCTTCTAAATGCAGTGCCAACAAAGCTGATGTAAATCCAGACACAAACCCAGCACCATCATGAGTGGCCATAGATGATGATGGGGTGCAAGACATACCGAAAGCAGAACCAGAGGAGGAAGATGGTGTTGAGTATGGGGATATGCAACCTGTTCCATCAGATGCTACAGGATCATCCATATATATGGATGACGACAGACCTCCAAAAACCAGTTAACCTCCAGTACGAAGATCTGAGCGAGATCAGATTCCATCATCTAGATACTCAGGATCAGAATAAATTCTGCTTACTGGCAAGGGGGAGCCAGAAACCTTCAATGAAGCTATATCTCATAAAGACAAATAGTTGCACGCAATACAGGATGAAATGGAAACTCTGCAGAAAAACAACACTTATGAGATAGTCAAGCTCCCACATGGAATGAAGGCATTGAAGAACAAATTGGTTTTCAAGCTCAAGAAAGATAAAAACGGAAATATGGTGAAATACAAAGCTCGGCTAGTAGTCAAAGGATTCCTACAAAAAAAAAGAATTGACTTTGATGAGGTTTTTTCACCAGTGGTAAAGATGGCTTCAATCTGAGTTATCCTAGGATTATTAGCTAGTTTGAACTTGGAGCTTGAACAAATGGATGTCAAAACATCATTTCTTCATAGTGATCTAAATGAAGAAATCTACATGGAGCAGCGAGAAGGATTCAAGGTTTCAGAAAAAGAAAACCTTGTTTGCAAGCTGAAAAAGAGCTTGTACGGGCTCAAGCAAGCACCAAGGCAGTGGTACAAGAAGTTTGACTCATTCATGGTGGGTCAATGATACAAAAGAACTGCAGCAGATCAATGTGTATACATTTAGAGGTTTCCAGATGGAAATTTCGTTGCTCTTCTACTATATATGGACGACATGTTGATTGTTGGACAAGAAGCAGCGAAGATCAGCCAGTTGAAGAAAGAACTCTCTAAGTCTTTTGACATGAAAGACTTATGACCAGCTCAATAGATTTTGGGAATAAAGATTGTTTATGACTGACAGAACAAGAAGTTGTGGCTTTCACATGAGATTTATATTGAATGGATAATCAGGAGGTTCGATATACAGAAAGTCAAACCAGTCAGGGTTCCGCTAGCGCACCACTTCAAACTGAGCAAGAGTTTGTGCCCCTCATCTAAGAAAGAGATAGAGGAGATGTCATCAATACCATATTCTTCAGCTGTTGGAAGCCTTATGTATGCAATGGTATGTACCAGGTCAGATATTGCACACGTAGTGGGTGTAGTGAGTCGTTTTCTCTCTAACCCTGGAAATCAACATTGGGAGGCAGTCAAATGGATTCTCAGGTACCTTAAGAGTACATCGAAGTTTCGTCTGTGCTACAAGGGAGTTGGTCCAATCTTAGAATGCTATACAGATTCAGATATGGTAGGAGACCTGTTAGACAATTATGACCCAAAGCGTCACTATTTGTAAAAGACATTGTGGTTTTTGTACAAATTAACTATGTGACAATGGAAATTATATTTTATCATTTTGTAATTTGATTACTTAAATATATAAATGACAAAAGTCCCTATGATTAGTTCCGGATTATAAGATATGAGACAGTATCAATCCATAAAGGTTTAATCATTAAATATCCCTAGTCGTAGTATTATCGAGACTGGACATCGATAATACGGAATAGACTAGTATTGCACTTGTGCGTGTTATGGAAGCGTAACAGCATAGTTCTCATATATTTAAGTATTGGATACTTATGCAAGTGTGATAGGAGGTTGTGTTTACCGATGGTACGGAAACAGCTTCGCTCTGGATAGACCCCGCGAAATCCCATTGGTAGTATGACTATGTGTCTATGGGAATCCGCATCAGGGTAGATGTATTTGGTCTTAACCTGAGACTTGCATCGCTAGTACTTGCGACAATCAATACGCTTTGGTTTTGGTCATCCAGGACTTTAACAGGTTCTGTGTACGCCTCTTCTAGGTTTATTGAGAATCGTAGTGTACTGGGTGTGATGTCAAGATGGAAGTATCACTTCAGTCATATGGAGATGTTGATCACGCAGGGATACAAAACTGGTACTGTAATTGGTTGCAACCATCGGGATAATATGACATGGTCATGATTATTCGATTAAAGAGACTAGTTGCTTGTAATCCGATATATGCTTCGTACGGGGCAGAAAATATTCCAGCCCCAGGCCTTGCGTGTGACATCCGATACTGGATCGTAATACGCAATACTACGTATACTATCTGACATAGATTATATATTCCTTAAGAATATTTCTGGAGAATTGGGTAGGCACGATGCTTTGCTAGAAGCCAACCATGTCTCGTAAATCGGTAAAAATGTAGTACGAGGTACGTACAAGTTCAGATAGTCCGACGACGGATTTACTGCCAACATATCCAGGGATCTCTTGGGTTGCTTCCCGAAGATTCACCGATGACGTATGATTCAAATTTAATTAATCTAGGATTAATTACGGAGAGATTTTATCTAGGATAAAATACTATTTGAAGAGAGAGAACGATTAATTTGGAATTAATCGATAAAATAATATATTCGATATATTAAACGAAATTAGATTTCGACGCGGAATTAAAATTGGATTTTAATTCGGGCTAACGAATTAATTTAGAATTAATTCGCGAGCGACGTGAATAGTAATTTTGCTAGGCATAATTATTTAATTAAATTTGATTTGATTACGTCGCAACGAAAAATTCGTTAATTCGGAATTAGCGAACTCGAGCCCGGGATGTGTTGCGGGCCCACTCGGATTTTGAATCAAGTGGAGCCCATAAGTCACATCCCAACTCACATCACCTAGTCACTTTATGTTGATGGGTTTTGGTGGGTTGGTGATAACTTGTCCAACACACCAAATTTGTAAGAAGTGAATGACTAATACAAATATTTGGTATATCATTTATTTGATTTTTGAAATCAAAAAATAAGTCAACACACTCACTTCTCACTCTCTCCATTCACGCCATTTTCCTTCTTCTTTTTCTTCCATTGCCGTGAGCAATACAAGGGTAAAGGTGAAAATTTGTTGCAAATTTTCTTGAGTAGCACTCACAAAGAATCATCCAAGGTGATAGGGAAACCATCCCAAAAGCTTGGAATCAAAGAACAAAGCTTGGAGCTTGGATTCAACATTCAAAGCGGAAGCTTGGAGACTTCTCAAAGGCAAAAAGTTTTGTATTCAACACCTCGAAAATCCGATCAAAGTAAGTTTAATTCAGCTATTCTTCTTTTTGTATTCACTTGATTTCATTGCTTGAAATGATCTTGGGACAACTTAGAAACCCAACCATGGTATCAGAGCCTAATTTGAGCATGAAATTTGATTATGGTTTATATACTAAAATTTGGGTAAATTTGATTTGAGCATGTTTTAATCAAATTGTTTGTTTGAGTATGCTTGTATTGATAACTTGGAGTTATGCATGATCAATTTGAAGAAAATTTAATTGGATTAATTTTCCCCAATTTTTGCATGTTGGCCGAATGTGATATAGACCTAAAGTCATGGTATTTTTTTTTTTGATCATTGGATGAGTTGAAAGACATGGATATATTGATTTGAGATTCAATCGGAGAAAATCGGAATCGAATATAAAAAAACCCTACAATGTCGTGACCTTGAGAAGCATGAAATGAGATGATTTTTTTGTTTCAATAATGTTGGACATGTGTTGAACAAATTAAAGCATGATTAATTATTAAATTGATTTTTTGAAATATTAATTTAGATAATTAATTAATGAAATACACTTTAATTAATTAAATTATGAAATTTGGAATTTTAGAATTTGATTAATTGGGCTTAATTTAGAATTGGGCTTGTAATGTTGTATTTGGGCCTAATGGGCTTGGTTGGGCCAAGTTGGTTTAGGTCAATTGGATTGGATCCAAATTGGGCCTAAACCATTCCATTAAGTCCAAATAGAACAATTGGGCCTTTTATGTTTAATTGGGCCTAATGGGCCTAAATTTGTTTCTTGGCAAATAGGGTGATTCCTTGATTGGGCTTTCGTATTCGGGTTTGACCCATATTGACCAAAGTCCATGCCTTAAGAAATTAATTGAAAGCCCATTGGACTTTAATTAAATGACATTGGATGTTAATTGGGCTTTGAGACCCATTTAGATTAGATTTGGAATCTAAGTCGTAAAGGCGCATTAAAAAGTGTAGTTATTTAATTTGGAATTAAATATAGAATTAGTATTGAATACGAATTAAATTAGATTTAAATTGTAGTTCGATATAATTCAAGAATTCGTACTTCGAGTACTTATTCTCAAACGAGTTGGACTCGCGCAAATCAAATCGTTGTTTGAACATTGGATGATCACTTTATTCAAAGACTAATTAATTGGATTAGATTGATTGAATAACATGCTTTGTGTGAATACATGGATGTGTTGAATGAATAATGTATATCGGATGGATATTAGAAGGGAAAGGGCAATTTTGGAAATTGTTGTAAATTTAGAATTTATTAAATTGGACCTGCGTGTCCAGCCTTATCTCTCTCGATTCTTTGTAATTCTCTTCTCACCTAATTCCCCTCAATGTAATGAGGTTTTTTAATTGTATTATGTAATTGGGTAGAAGCAAGAATAGTGCTAGCATGGGAGAGGAAAATGAGTGATTTGTTCTAGGAACAATCTGTGAGATATCCATCCGCATATCATTATTAATTTATTTTCGTGCCTTATTATGCTTTTAGAATGCATGCTTAAGGGTGTATGATGAGACCTAACAAAGATAATAAATTGGTTGCCAATTTACGCGAAAAAACCCTCAATAAATATTAAGCGTTTTCCTTCCATTGAGTGATTCTTACTCAAGATCCAAGATTGGCACTAGTTTGTTGGCCAAAGTCAAGACCTTTGTCCATCGCGGATGTGTTTGAATCATGAAGGCTTTGTTCCATATCGTATGTCTTGTCCAAGTTGTGAATTGTTGGCCAAAGTCAAGATCACTTCTTGTCCATCGACATCGATTACGAAGCTTTCCAAAGTCAATGGGTTCCGCTTAACTGGAATCATTAAGCTTGTTGTGCCAAATCCAATGCTTAGTTGATTCAGAGGAAAAAGGTTAGGAAAATATATTGGATATATTGGTATATATATTGTATATCTTTCGGACTTGGAGGTCCACCTACCGGATCTAGGAATTGGATGAGATCCAATTGATCTTAGAGATCTACCTAGTTAAATATTATACAGCTTGTTGGCCAAAGTCAAGGTTGTGTGTTATTTAACGGGATCCTAGCCCACTAGGAAACTAGGTTTCCCGAGTACTCAACAGAGGGTTAGAGGTTCGCCGAAAAATAGTGGGAGGCTAGTATTGAATTTGCAATTTCGTTCAAATACTTAGCTTTACGCGCTTTCAAATTATTTCGTCAATTATTTTATTAGTTGGACTAATATATTATTATTTTTCTTGTAACAGTTAGATTGTACCCATACATCGTTAATCGAATAGTTGGACTATTGCGGTTAAGATGACAGGAAATTAAGCATTAGGGATATTGTCATGGGCGATAATGTCTTTAATGGCATAAACTTTCAAGACTGGGATATGAATCTCAGAATTGTTCTGGGATCCGAGAAGTTTCTCTACACTATAGAGAGACCTCTTGGGCATAAGCCCTGACCTGATCAGTTGCTTGAGCTAGAGCTTTGGAAGACTCATAGCGATGACAACGCGACTGCTCAATCGGTAATGCTTGCTGCTATGACTCTGCAATTCCGTCGTCAAAACAAGGGATTGGATCCCTATGAGATGATGGCGAAGTTGCATGATCTTCACCGATCTAATCTTAGATCGCAAAGATATGAGTTGTAGAAGAAGCTCTTCCACGCTCGCATGTTAGAGGGTACGTCTGTTGAACACCATGTGTCACAGATGACTGCTGACATTAAGCAGCTCACACAGATGGGCATCGTCTTCGAGGCTGAGACTTCAGTAGATTTGATATTACAGTCTCTCCCCGACACTTGGAGTGGGTTCATCATGAACTACAATATGTTGAACCAAGACCAAACTCTTGGATAGTTGATATCCACTCAGCGCGAAGCAAAAAAAAGAGCTTCTAAAAGGGCAAAAAGCGTGAGGCGCACTTTGCTTCAACATCTCAGACTCCGAGGGCTTGGCCCAAGGAGACTGGAGGTGTCAAGAAGAAGAAGCATAAGAAGAAGGGCAAGGCCAAATTGTCAAAGGGTTCTGGGAAACCTAAGGACAAATCCCAAGATGTATGTCTGCAGTGCGGGAAGCGAGGTCACTGGAAGCGTGACTGCCGCGAGTACAAGGCACACATGAAGGAAATCAAAGCGGGCAAGGCACCGGCTTCATGTATGTTTGTTATAGAAATAAACATGTCTACTACTAGTTTTAAAAATTGGATTTTTGATTCTGGTTGTGGAACTCATATATGTACTGATGTGCAGGATCTGCAGATTAGCAGGAGACTGGCCTCAGGAGAGATTGACCTCCGCGTTGGAAATGGGACACGGGTCACCGTTTTGGCCGTTGGCACTTTTGTTTTGGAACTGCCCTCGGGGCATGTACTTAAACTATCAGATTGTTATTATGTACCTAGTTTGACTAGAAATATTATTTCTGTATCTATGTTAGCCCAATACGGGTACACTTTTGTATTTAGAAACACTAGGTGTTTTATGTATAAAAATGATATGGAAATTTGCACTGCTGATGCAAATAATGGTCTTTATATTTTGAATATTAATCAATCTCAAACATATAATGTAACAAACAAAAGGCTTAAAGTAAGTAACAAAGATGAAACTTACATGTGGCATTGTCGTCTGGGACACATAAACAATACACGTATATCCACACTTTCGAAGAGTGGGTACTTGGACGGATTTGATCCAAATTCATATGACGTCTGCGAATCTTGTTTATTAGGCAAAATGCCTAAAACACCTTTTAGCGGAAAGAGTGTACGCGCCACCGAACTGTTAGCCCTCGTTTATAGTGACGTATGTGGGCCTATGTCTAGCCAGGCTAGAGGTAGATATGAATACTTTGTAACCTTTATGGATGATGCATCGCGTTATGGTTATGTGTATCTTATGAGACACAAGTCGGAAACTTTTGAGAAATTCAAAGAGTTTCGACACGAAGTAGAAAAACAGACCGGTAAAAGTATTAAGACATTACGGTCGGACCGTGGTGGCGAATACTTAAGCAATGAGTTTCTTGATTACTTGAAAGAATATGGTATTCTTTCACAGTGGACTCCTCCTGGAACACTGCAATTAAACGGTGTGTTCGAACGGAGAAACCGAACTTTGTTAGACATGGTAAGGTCTATGATGAGTCGCACAGAGCTACCTATTTCCTTATGGGGATATGCATTGAACAATGCAATACTTATTTTGAATAAGGTTCCGTCAAAGTCTGTTCAACAGACTCCGTATGAAATATAGACAGGAAAGAAACCGGGTTTCTCATTCCTGAAGATTTGGGGTTGCTGGGCTTACATCAAACGTTTAGAAGGTACCAAACTTGAACCCAAATCAGATAAATGCCTATTTGTAGGATATCCTAGGGAAACCAAAGGATATTACTTCTATCACCCACAAGAGAACAAAGTATTTGTTGCTCTACATGCGGTTTTCATTGAGAAAGAATTCCTAAATGCAGTAATAAGTGGGAGGAAAGTACAACTCGATGAAAATCGAAGTGATACTGTTCCTAGCACAAAATCCTTAACGGAACAAGTACAGTTCATCAGGGATGAAACTGTACCACAATCTTCGAATACACAAGAACCGCGTAGATCGGAGAGAGTCAGAAAACAACCTGAGAGGTATGGGTTTCTGATATCACCTCATGTGGATATTAATCTTATTGAGGAAGACGAGTCGGCTACGTATGAGGAAGCGATACAAGGTATCGACTTCGGTTTATGGCAAGATGCCATAAATTCCGAAATGGATTCCATGTACACCAACCAAGTTTGAAACTGGTTGATGCACCAAAAGGCGTAAAGCCTATTGTTGTAAATGGGTCTTCAAGAAGAAGACTAACATGGATGGCAACGTACAGACGTACAATGCTAGGCTTGTAGCGATAGGGTATCGTCAACGACATAATGTCGATTACGACGAAACTTTTTCACTCGTTGCTATGATTAAATCCATTAGGATAATGCTTGTTATTGCTGCATATTTCGATTACGAGATATGGCAGATGGACGTCAAAACCGCTTTCCTTAACGGAAACCTTTTGGAGGATGTTTATATGCAACAGTCTGACTGTTTTGTCATACCAAGACTTGCAAACAAGGTTTGTAAGTTAAATCGATCCATTTATGGATTGAAGCAAGCATCGCGTTCTTGGAACCAACGTTTTGATGAGATCATAAAAGAATATGATTTCATTCAAAACGAGGATGATCCTTGTGTATATAAGAAGGTTAGTGGGAGCGCACTGACATTCATTATCCTTTACGTTGATGATGTATTGCTTATTGGCAATGACATTCCCATGTTAACATCGGTGAAAGCTTGGCTTTCATTAAAATTCTCCATGAAGGATCTAGGAGAAGCAGCCTTTATTATAGGAATAAAGATCTACCGGGATAGATCTAGAAAGCTGTTTGGACTCTCCCAGAACAGGTACATTGACAAAGTATTGAAGAGATTCAACATGGATCAGCCCAAGAGGGGACTGTTTCCAGTGTCACATGGCGTCACTCTATCTAAGGACATGTGTCCTAAAACTCAAGATGAGAGAGACAGCATGAGTGGGATACCGTTCGCCTCAGCAGTCGGATCGATCATGTATGCCATGATATGTACGCGACCTGATGTCTCGTATGCTTTGAGCATGTGTAGTCGCTATCAGGCCGATCCAGGTGATGGTCACTGGATGGCGGTTAAGAATATCCTTAAGTATCTTAGACGAACTAAGGATGCTTTCTTAATCTATGGAGATGGAGAACTTGAGGTAACTAGGTATACCGATGCAATTTTCCAAACGATAAAGACGACTGTAAGTCGCAATCCGGGTACGTATTTTGTTTGAACAACGGAGCAGTAAGCTGGAAATCTTCCAAGCAAGAGACTGTTGCCGATTCAACAACAGAAGCGGAGTATATTCCTGCAGATGAAGCAGCAAAAAAGGCAGTTTGGATCCGTAAATTCCTAATTGGATTAGGAGAAGTTCAGTTAGCAGCTGAGCCCATTCCATTGTATTGTGACAATAACGGGGCCATAGCACAGGCTAAGGAACCGTGGTCTCATCAACGATCCAAGTATGTTCTTCGACGTTTCCATCTGATTCGTGAGATCATACATCGTGGCCATGTGAAGATCAAGAAGGTCTCATCAGAGGACAACATTGCAGATCCGCTGACGAAAGTTATTCCTCAGTAAAAGTTTGAACGACATGTACATAGTTCAGGTATTAGATGCTTGAGTGACTGGCTATAGGCCAAGTGGGAGATCGTTAGACATTTATGACCAATAGCGTCACTATTTGTAAAAGACATTGTGGTTTTTGTATAAATTAACTATGTGACAATGGAAATTGCATTTTATCTTTTTGTAATTTGATTACTTAAATATATAAATGATAAAAGTCTCTATGATTAGTTCGGATTATAAGATATGAGACAGATCAATCCATAACGGTTTAATCATTAAATATCCTTAGTCGTAGTATTATCGAGACTGGACATCGATAATGCGGAATAGACTAGTATTGCACTTGTGCGTGTTATGGAAGCGTAACAACATAGTTCTCATATATTTAAGTATTGGATACTTATGTAAGTGTGATAGGAGGTTGTTTTTACCGATGGTACGGAAACAGCTTCGCTCTGGATAGACCCCGCGGAATCCCATTGGTAGTATGACTATGTGTCTATGGGAATCCGCATCAGGGTAGGTGTATTTGGACTTAACCTGAGACTTGCATCGCTAGTACTTGCGACAATCAATACGCTTTGGTTTTGGTCGTCCAGGACTTTAACAGGTTCTGTGTATGCCTCCTCTGGGTTTATTGAGAATCGTAGTGTATTGAGTGTGATGTCAAGATGGAAGTATCACTTCAGTCATATGGAGATGATGATCACACAGGGATACAGAACTGGTACTTTAATTGGTTGCAACCATCGGGATAATATGACATGGTCATGATTATCCGATTAAAGAGACTAGTTGCTTGTAATCCGATATATGCTTCGTACGGGGCAGACAATATTCCAGCCCCAGGCCTTGCGTGTGACATCCGATACTGGATCGTAATACGCAATACTACGTATACTACGCCTGACATAGATTATATATGCCTTTAAGAATATTTCTGGAGAATTAGGTGGGCACGGTATTTTGCTAGAAGAAAACCATGTCTCGTAAATCGGTAAAAACGTAGTACGAGGTACGTACGTGTTCGGATAGTCCGACGACCGGATTTACTGCCAATATATCCAGGGATCTCTTGGGTCGCTTCCCGAAGATTCACCGATGACGTATGATTCAAATTTAATTAATTTGGGATTAATTACAGAGAGATTTTATCTATGATAAAATACTATTTTAAGAGAGAGAACGATTAATTTGGAATTAATCGATAAAATAATATATTCGATATATTAAACGAAATTAGATTTCGATGCGGAATTAAAAATTGGATTTTAATTCGGGCTAACGAATTAATTTAGAATTAATTAGCGAGCGACGTGAATAGTAATTTTGCTAGGCATAATTATTTAATTACGTCGCAACGAAAAATTCGTCTATTCGAAATTAGCGAACCCGAGCCCGAGATATGTTGCGGGCCCACTCGGATTTTGAATCAAGTGGGGCCCACAAGTCACATCACAACTCACATCACCTAGTCACTTTATGTTGATGGGTTTTGGTGGGTTGGTGATAACTTGTCCAACACACCAAATTTGTGTAAGAAGTGAATGACTAATACCAAATATTTGGTATATCATTTATTTGATTTTTGAAATCAAAAACATAAGTCAACACACTCACTTCTCACTCTCTCCATTCACGCCATTTTCCTTCTTCTTTTTCTTCCATTGCCAAGAGCAATACAAGGGTAAAGGTGAAAATTTGTTGTAAATTTTCTTGAGCTAGCACTCACAAAGAATCATCCAAGGTGATAAGGAAACCATCCCAAAAGCTTGGAATCAAAGAACAAAGCTTGGAGCTTGGATTCAACATTCAAAGAGGAAGCTTGGAGACTTCTCAAAGGCAAAAAGTTTTGTATTCAACACCTCAAAAATCCGATCAAAGTAAGTTTAATTCCGTTATTCTTCTTTGTGTATTCACTTGATTTCATTGCTTGAAATGATCTTGGGACAACTTAGAAACCCAACAAGACCTTGATGGAAGGAAATCTACATCAGGTTTCATCTACACTTTTGTTGGGGGAGCTGTGTCATAACAGTCAATATTGCATAGGTATATTGCATTATCCACAACAGAAGCTGAGTACATTGATATAGCTGAGGCAGGAAAGGAAATGTTATGGTTAAAGCATTTTCTCCAAGAGTTATGGATCAAGCAGACATAATACAAGATACATTGTGACAGTCAGAGTGCTCTGGACCTAAGCAAGAACTCAATGTATCATTCCCGGATGAAGCACATTGATATTCGCTATCATTGTATATGCGAGGTGATGGATCAACAACTGCTGAGACTAGTGAAGATCCATACATATGAGAATCTAGCTGACATGTTAACGAAAGTGGTTACTCGAGACAAGCTAGAGTTATGCAGAGATATAGTCGGGATAGCTGTCAGATGATAATCATTTTTCGGATACAGTTGGAAGGGGTGAATTGTAATATCTAACTTGCTAAGACATGATCCCACCATTGCCACCATTTTCAAGATTGGTGCCACCATTGTGAAAAAGGAGATCACCACATTTTCACAATGGTGCAACATACCAAAATACCTTTAGGTGGAGATGTTACATTTCAATGAAATTAGGGTGTGATTGGTGGGCACTGTAGAGCCAAACCTTGGCTATAAATTCAGAGCTTGGTTGTAAGCTCAAGGCATCCCAAAGTGCAAATAGAGAGTGTTGAGTGAGGTTTTTCTTTAAGTTGTAATACTTGTATTCTATTCTTGTAAGTAATAGAAAGCTTTCGATTTTTTCCTCAAAAATACTCTAGAGTGATCAGAGAATCACAACAAATGAGTCAGAAGAAATGGATGACATCGGTTTCGGGAAAGAACCATCAACAAAGCCGAATAGCCACTGAGACTATAAGATAGGAAGAAGCTGACTGTGCCATAACAGGAAATCAGAGGCAGTGAGCTTGATGGTAATAAGATGTACCATTGTTGAAGGAGATGGAAGATTCAAAGGCCATTAGGATCGAGTGATGTTAATCGGAAAACTTTGATAGCGTGTAAATATTGGTAAAACCACAACATTGTGTATGTGGCGTTAGTTTTACATTTATAGATAATATACATACGAACCCCAACGAGTTAAACACACGGTCTCTGATATGACGCTTGGCGAAATTCATCAAACAACTTTGCTTGCTTTGGAACGCTTATGTGAGCAGAAGATGTTTTTTAAGGAGCTTATTAAGGAGCCCTTCAAGTCAGCTTGTAAAAAGTCTCATTTGACTAGCAAGTGTAGTGATGATAAGCATTGCACATGTGCTACAAAAAATCAGTCTCAGTGCCACGTGTTTTACTGTTCAAAGAAGTGGTATCATAGAGTATTAGAGTGTTTATCCGAGTGTGAGTAGAGAGAACTGTCCAAACCCATCATAAGTTCTAATGATCTTGTTATATTGTCTTTTAGTCTTTCTTTACTTTGTTCTTGTTCAAAAAGAGTTTCTTCTAAGATAGAGAATCTTGTGGATTATTCTTATGTTCCAAAAGATGCTAAAGTTAATGAGTCTTCATGTCTAGTAAATCTCTATAATTTGTATAAAATACCAAATGCCGCCACTCGTAGTATTCTCCAACTTATCTCTACTAGGCGTCCCACGCCTAAAGAGTATGTTCAGTCTTCCAAGTTAGACTAGTAGTTAGAGAGAAAATAGGGCGGACATAGGTGACGTCTGGTTGGCTTTTAGCTGACCGGCGTAAACACACACGTATAATGTAAGCACACGTATCGTTCAAGTAGTATAAAAATATCGATCCCACGAAGACTTAATATCTAATCTATTAATTTTATGAGGTCAAATGATTACTAGTATCTAACAGGTTGTTTGATTGATTTGAAATGGTGACGATTCTAAATTTCAAAACAAGTAAATAAAATTGTTCGAAAGTAGGTTTTAAGAAAATTCAATATTAAAAACTATCTAGGGTTGTGATTTCTTCCAATATCATTTTAAAGATGAAGTGGTTATCTTAAAGTTGGGTAATATATTGATTTATTAACCTGGAATACTAAATTATGTGTAAGCCTCTGTCGATGGTCAGACACAAATACCCAGTTTAACCCAATTGAACCATATGTCTATGTCAACCAAATTATCTGGATTCATTAAGTTTAAGTTCTAATTATGGCTACCCCCGCCCGACAGGTATATGTCTATCCTGTAAGAAAATCTATTAAAGGGTTATCTATCCTCAAGGAAGATCGTGGACTATTGAGTCTAAGGTCTTAAACTTAAAATCTCTATGTCTAGTTCATTTTAAGTTTCCCAGTTCAATTTTATTAATGGCCAGTTAATGAAAAAGCATTAAGATTAAGACTCAATAAATAAATCTTTATATTACCCAAGCTATAATCTAACCCCTTATAAACCGTGATATTGGATTTCATCACAACCCCATATAATTGGCTTAGTTACGACACATATTTACGGGTAGTAAAAATTTAAATAAAATAAAAGACATAAAGTAAAGTACTGAAAATTAAATACTGAAAAGTAAATTGCTGAAAAGTAAATTGCTGAAAAGTAAATTTCTGAAAGTAAATTGCTGAAAGTAAATTGCTGAAAAGTAAATTGCTGAAAGTAAATTTCTGAAAGTAAATTACTGAAAAGTAAAAACTGAAAATTAAAGAAAGAAAAGTACTGTGCGTAAAAGTAAACTGCGGAAAGTAAAAACTGAAAAGTAAAGAAAAGAAAGTGCGAAAGCGGAAATTAATTACTGAAAGCTGTAAATAAATAAACAATATACAATCTTCTTAATATTCTTAAGGAATTCCTTAGAAGAAAGTATGAATTTTACAAATGAAATGGCTTGGTATTTATAGGCAAAATTTTGCCTCCATCAAATCATCCACCAAATCAATTATTAATTGCTCCACTAATTACTCCACTAATTGCTCCACCAAATCCATTATTAATTGCTCCACTCATCTCTTATCATGTTTGGTGATGATTTGATAATTTTTATTATTTATTTATTAATTTATTTTTTGCTTTGAAAATGATTGAAAGTGACTTTAATAATTACACACAACACACTTCTGGATGGTTCATCGATTTCGGGCATGAAATCTTCAGAATTCGAAATTATTTTGTCTTTCAAAGCTGTAGATCGTTGAGTCTTCTTTAATCTGAAACTTGAATCAGCTCAATCGGATATCGGAGTAAAACGTTATGCCCAAAATACGACAGATGCACAAAACTGGAATTTCCAAAATTGCACTTCGTTAAAACGCCCTTTCAAGTTTCCAATCTCCAAAATTAAAATATCAAGTCCAATAATTGCCCTTATTTGACCCATATTTCATTCTAAAATATTTCATTGAGATCCGATATTATTTTATCTGTAAATTAACCTAAAACACATCAAAATGTTCATCAAACCCGAGAAACTAAACAAAATATTAAGTTAAAGGGGCGGTAAATATTGATATATTTTCCGCTCATCACACCCCCAAACCTAACATTTTGCTAGTCCTCGAGCAAAAAAATAAAATAAAATACAAGAAACAATTAAAATTAAACTAAGCCACTTTCGTAGGGATCACGATTGCATTTAGCATATGCAACAAGCCTTTAAACCCCTAAGTGTCCCTAGTGGACGAGTTATAGTCTCGTGAGGGCTTACATCAATGATACCACAAACGTTTTACAAAAGTAAAAAGATAATAAAATTAATGCACACAAGAGCAAAAAGACAAGAGAAAAGAGAATAAAGAAGTTAGTGACTAATCAGGTGAAACTTCTACTCCAAGTCAATAGTTGTTTTGTTTCATTCTAAATTACCGAATAAGTAAATTCTCCGATTATTTTTACCATTCTCCATATACACAGTTGACAAAATATTAATCAACTCATTTTTGCCCACAAAAGTCACAAGTGTAGTTGATAAGAGAGTAATATTTTTGTCCTAAAGTTTTATCAGAATTCACATCTTTTTGCAGCAATGGAAAATTTTTTTTGATTTTTTCTGATTTTTTTGATTTTTTTTATACAATATCTTCCATCTATGTAACGAGCTTTGGGTCGGTGGCTCCCAAACCAGTTGGCTTTAGGGCACCAGGTGTTAAGACACCCCTACGGACTTAATTACTCAGACTTCAGATATATATATTTTTGCAGCAACTTTGATCCATGTAGCGAGCTTTGGGCCAGTGACTCCCAAACCAGTTGGTTTTAGGGCACTAGGTGTTAAAACACCCTTACAGACTTAATAACTCGGATCTCAGATTTTTTTTTTTACTCCATTGCTTTTTGAGATGCTTCCTTCAATTAAACTAGAGCACTGAATATTACAAACTTTTCAATTTAGCTCATGTCCGTATGTTACTATATATGTTGATAATACCTGTCAACTGAGCATATGAAGATCCATTTTAGTCTGTTTATGGAGAATTCACAAATTAATAATTCAAAAGAAAATAAACAAAAATTAACTTATTTCGAAAATAGGCTTGAGATACGTCTCAGGAGTGAAACTCCATACTCAGCTATCTCTTACCAATTTCACACCCTTTTAGTCAAAATAAAACAAAACGCAAAATATTTTTGTAATTTTTGAAAAAATTTCAATTTTTTTTTGTATTTTTTCGAAAAATTTTGGACTAAAAACAACACACAAACTAAAAACAAGGTATTGATCAACTAATTCCCTCCCCCAAACCTAAATGAGACATTGTCCTCAATGTCTTCAACAGTAGAAGAAGAGTGTAGAAGATAGTACTGGTCAGCTGAAATTCTACAGGAAATTAAAGGTTAAGATCCAGATTAATCTGACGCCTCTTACCACGATCGTCCTCAGACCAATTTATCTTTGAACGGATAGGGTCAATTTGTGGTTCATAGGCTATGAGTTGGTCTATTAGATCCGGAGCAGTTCTGGCAGTAAAGAGGAGTTCTTTCAAAGTTTTCGACATGAACCCATTTCTCCGAGCATCATCAAGAAACACACAAAGAAAATCATAAAATCCATCAATGTTGAGCAGTCCAATTGGTTTTCTGGTGTATGTTCAGGTTCGCCCAAGATAGCACATAAAAATTTCCTCCAATGTATCCAAGCCACCTGGCAAAGCAATAAAAGCATCAGCACGGTAATCATTTCTACCAGTCGTTCAGACATACCTGGCACGATCAGTTCCTCTCCGTTTGATGGTTCAATAAGATTTGCCTCTGCCAAGGGTTTTGGAATGATTCCCAAAACGTGACTGTCTCCTTCTTGTACGGACTTTGAAACGATCCCCATAAGTCCAAGATTGCCTCCGCCATATATTAAGTGCATATTTCTTGCAGCCAAGACTCGACCCAATTCATGTGCTGCTTCTACGTATTGTGGCTTAATACCAACACTACTACCACAAAACACACAGATGTTTTCAACTCGTCTTCTTGAAGTGGCTTCCATTTTTTTTATGTATTTCTTTCTCAACTCTGGATGCCTTCAAAAGTGCAATGACGGGCTGAATTTATAGTACCTGAAAATGGTGAGTAAAAATAGCACAAGTATCTTCCAGAGGACGATTAGTAGCAAAATAAAATCGTGATAGTCAAAAAGGTCTGGATCCTGTCGGAGAAAATAAAAGAAAACAACAAAACAAATTACAATATTAAGGAAAGACCAAGAGATATAATATTCACAAGAAAAGTAACAGCTTGATTGGCGTCTATGCGTCAGGGACAAGCTTCCCATCCATTTCTTATAAACTGGCAAACAGAGTCTTTTTGAGTCAGATTCCCAAGACTTAATTGTTGTCTTTCTTTTGGAATTGTGTATGTAATTTTCGAATGGCTATGTGAACATATCTACCGGGATGCGTCTCAAGAGTTGAAGATATATCATCTAAAGACTCCTTACTCAAGCCATCCTAATGAATTTAATTTTTTCTTCGCAATTATCAGACACCATTCCTAAAGAATGACAACGAGTATTGCAATTCCAGCGTGCATATTTGTAACAAACACCCATTTGCTTAGCTCTACGTTTCTTTGCATAGGTGCTTCTTCCAAAACCAGGCAGATGTGAAATAAAAGAGCCAGAAGACTCACCTGCCAATAGGATTCGTGCTTCAATTACCCAACGAATGTCATTAGGAACACCATGGATTGTTAGTAGTCTCATTTGTTCCAAGCGAGCTTTGTAGACTTTCATCAGAGAGTTTTGAGGGAGAGAAGGAAATTGCTTGTGAAGATTGCGAGAACTTCTTCCATCCTGAAATGTCTTAATCTGCAAACTAAACACACCAAATTTAAATCACACCAAATCACAATATATACAAAAATTGCATGGGTTGCCTCCCTGCAAGCGCTAAGTTTAAAGTCGTCAGCTAGACGAACTTCTCGAACGTTAGGCTGGATCTGAAAGTGTGACACTTTCTGTTTGTCTCTCAAATGATTCTCCCCAATAGTGCTTAACACGCTTGTTTTTAACCTTGAAAGTTTTGTTGGAGTCTGGATCATGTATCTCAACGGCTCTGTCTGGTAAGACTTTGGTGATCACAAATGGACCTGACCACCGTGATTTTGGCTTCCATGGGAAGAATTTCCCTTGATTTGTTTAACAGTACCTTCTGCCCTGGTTCCAGTTGTATACGCACTAACTTTCATCATGTCTCTTCTTGGCCTTTTCTTTGTACATTTTGGCATCCTCAAAAGGCTGTTGTGAAATTCCTCCAATTCGTTGAGCTGGTGGAAATTTTTCTCTTCTGTTGCTTGTAGTGTAAGAATTGGCTTCTTCAGTACAAAAGACGCTTTATCTTTAGGCTCCACAGGCAATTGACATGTTTTAAGTTTGTCAGTAGAACTTTGCATTACATTGGAGTTCTGAATGGTACTGTGTATCACATCGAGTTTGAAACATTCCTCCTTCTTTTCATCATCTGGGAAATTCATGGCTTTGAAAACATTGAATGTTACTTCTTGGTATTGTACCCTCATTGTTAGTTCTCATTTTTGTACATCAATAATGGTTCGACCTGTAGCCAAGAACGGTCTCCCAAAGATGATTGGCACGTCTGCGTCTTCCTCCATATCAAGGACAATATAATCTGCTGGGATCATGAATTTGTCAACCTTGACCAGCACATCCTCAACTACGCCTCTTGGAAATACGAGCGTTCTATCAGCAAGTTGTAGTGAGACTGAAGTTGGCATTGTTTCTCCAATCTGTAATTTCCTGAAAATAGAAAAAGGAATCAAGTTAACACTAGCACCTAAATCACACAGAGCCTTACCAAAGTCATGTTCTCCTATGGTGCAAGGAACAGTGAAACTGCCAGGATCTTTCAACTTTGGGGGAAGTTTCCTCTGAATGATAGCGTTGCATTCTTCTGATAATACTAATGTCTCGTAATCTCCCAATCTCCGCTTTCGTGAAAAAGATGTCTTTTTATGAATTTGGCATGGATGGGCATTTGTTCCAACGCTTCTGCAAATGGAATGTTGATATGCAGCTTTTTGAAGATTTCTAGGAATCGAGAAAACTTTGTCCATTTGTTCTTCTGAAGAGTTGAGGAAAAGGTGGAGGTGGAGTGATCTGTTCTTTTTCCTTTGCTTCTTTTCCTCCATCTGTTGCTTTGTTTCTTTTGGAAAATCTTCAATTGTTGTTGCCTTGATTCCAACATCTTTGTTGATTTCAGTACCGCTTTTTAACATGATGGCATGACATTGCTCCTTCCCCATGTTCCTTGGATTTGGCTCTGTGTTGCTAGGAAGGTACCTAGCGGTCAATAACTCTGAGCATTGGCCAGTTGTCCAATTTGATTTCCAGTGCTTTAATAGAAGCTGATTGACTTTGAATTAATGCTGCTTGGGATTGAAACATAGCATCATATCTTGTTGCTTGAGATTGAAACATAGCACCATATCTTGCTGCTTGAGAGTCGTGTTTTGCTTCTATCTTTTTCAAGTGGTTCAACACTTCTGTTATTCCTGGTTCATTTGCCTGCTCCTGGCCTTTGTTCTATTGTTGGAATCCGGTGTGGTTTGGATGTTCATTGCCCTGAATTGTTGCTCCATGCGAAATTGATATGATTCCTCCACCCTGGGTTGTAGGTGTTGGATTATGAATTTTTCCTATGTCTATTGAAATTATTGACATAATTCACCGTTTCTTTATGTTGGTTGAAAGATTTTGACTCAGGTGCTCGTCCAAATGGTGAACTTGTGGATCCACCATTAACTTTTATGTTAAGAGTTTCCAGATTTTTGCAATCACATCCATCTTGGAATTCAGTGCTGTGTTGGCTCCAACTTCATAAATTCCTGCAATTCTTTGGATCATGCTCCTTTCTGTTGGCCATAAAGAATGTTGTTGGCCATTTCTTCGATTAGGTCCCAGGCTTCATCTTCTCCTTTTGCCATTAAAGCTCCTCCAGCAGCAGCATCGATTGTGGTTCTCATTATTCCAGAAAGTCCATTATAGAATGTTTGGACTTGAAGCCATTTTGGAATTTCATGGTGAGGACATTTCCGGAGTAAATCTTTGAATCTTTCCCAAGCTTCGCAGAGGGATTCTGAATCTTGTTGTATAAAGGATGTGATGTCATTCCTCAGCTTTCCGGTTCTGGCTGGTGGAAAATACTTTCCAAGGAATTTGGTGGCTAAAGTGTTCCAAGTTGTGATGGAACTTGCTGGTAGTGAATGTAGCCAAGCTTTTGCTCTGTCCTTCAAGGAATATAGAAAAACTCACAGTCTCATTGCTTCTTCTGATGCTCTGTTGTAGTTGAAAGTACCGCAAACTTCCAGGAAGTTACTGATGTGGGCATTAGGATCTTCAGTTGCATTCCCCCCGAATTGAACAGACTGCTGAATCATCTGAATGCATGTTTTGATGTCACACGCATTTGCTGGTAAGGAAGGAAGTACAATACAGGAAATGAGTCTGTCAACCACCGAATGGTTCTGTGTCTCGAATGGGAATTGGTGGTGCAACCTCCAAAGGTTCAGGTTCCATGTTGACTAAAGCTTCTTGGCCTTCTCGCCTTTCCCTTCTCAACTGTCTGATGGTTCTTTCAATTTCCGGGTCAAGCGGTCGGAGTTCAAAGCTTCTGGTTCATCTCATGAAGTTTCTGAGAACCTGAAACACAAGAAAACAAAAACAATAAGTAAAAAGAAATTAGAAACAAGTAACGTATCTAACCCCTAACTAATAGAAAAGATAAATAAGTCCCCGACAACGGCGCCAAAAACTTGACCGGCGTGAACACACACGTATAACGCAAGCGCACGTATCATTCAAGTAGTATAAAAATATCGATCCCACGAGGACTTAATATCTAATCTATTAATTTTATGAGGTCAAATGATTACTAGTATCTAACAGGTTGTTTGATTGATTTGAAATGGTGACGATTCTAAATTTAAAAACAAGTAAATAAAATTATTCGAAAGTAGGTTTTAAGAAAATTCAATATTAAAAACTATTTAGGGTTGTGATTTCTTCCAATATCATTTTAAAGATGAAGTGGTTATCTTAAAGTTGGGTAATATATTGATTTATTAACCTGGAACACTAAATTATGTGTAAGCCTCTGTCGATGGTCAGACACAAATACCCAGTTTAACCCAATTGAACCGTATGTCTATGTCAACCAAATTATCTGGATTCATTAAGTTTAAGTTCCAATTATGGCTACCCCCGCCCGACAGGTATATGTCTATCCTGTAAGGAAATCTATTAAAGGGTTATCTATCCTCAAGGAAGATCGTGGACTATTGAGTCTAAGGTCTTAAACTTAAAATCACTATGTCTAGTTCATTTTAAGTTTCCCAGTTCAATTTTATTAATGGCCAGTTAATGAAAAAACATTAAGATTAAGACTCAATAAATAAATCTTTATATTACCCAAGCTATAATCTAACCCCTTATAAACCGATGATATTGGATTTCATCACAACCCCAGATAACTGGCTTAGTTACGACACATATTTACGGGTAGTAAAAATTTAAATAAAATAAAAGACATAAAGTAAAGTACTGAAAATTAAATACTGAAAAGTAAATTGCTGAAAAGTAAATTGCTGAAAAGTAAATTGCTGAAAAGTAAATTGCTGAAAAGTAAATTGCTGAAAGTAAATTGCTGAAAGTAAATTACTGAAAAGTAAAAACTGAAAATTAAAGAAAGAAAAGTATTGTGCGTAAAAGTAAACTGCGGAAAGTAAAAACTGAAAAGTAAAGAAAAGAAAGTGCGAAAGCGGAAATTAATTACTGAAAGCTGTAAATAAACAAACAAGATACAATTTTCTTAGTATTCTTAAGGAATTCCTTAGAAGAAAGTATGAATTTTACAAATGAAATGGCTTGGTATTTATAGGCAAAATTTTGCCTCCATCAAATCATCCACCAAATCAATTATTAATTGCTCCACTAATTACTCCACTAATTGCTCCACCAAATCCATTATTAATTGCTCCACTCATCTCTTATCATGTTTGGTGATGATTTGATAATTTTTATTATTTATTTATTAATTTATTTTTTGCTTTGAAAATGATTGAAAGTGACTTTAATAATTACACACAACACACTTCTGGATGGTTCATCAATTTCAGGTATGAAATCTTCAGAATTCGAAATTATTTTGTCTTTCAAAGCTGTAGATCTTTGAGTCTTCTTTAATCTGGAACTTGAATCAGCTCAATCCGATATCGGAGTAAAAAGTTATGCCCAAAATACGACAGATGCACAAAACTGCACTTCGTTAAAACGCCCTTTCAAGTTTTCAATCTCCAAAATTAAAATATCAAGTCCAATAATTGCCCTTATTTGACCCATATTTCGTCCTAAATGATTCATTGAGATCCGATATTATTTTATCTGCAAAATAAACTAAAACACATCAAAACGTTCATCAAACCCGAGAAACTAAACAAAATATTAAGTTAAAGGGGCGGTAAATATTGATATATTTTCCGCTCATCATTAGCTATGTTCCTAGAGTTCATGCCCTTCCTGGCATTCATCCTTACAATTTCATCATTTTCATATGGTGTTCCCATAAGAGACTCATCATCGGGTTATGCATAAAAATATAGTATCTACATGGTGCTCTCAATTGACTTCTATGTGAAGTCAATCATTACCAGCCTCAAGTTCCAGATTTACAACACACCTCATTGGATCCCGCTTTGGGCTTGAGTGATTTGCTCCCTCTCAGGTTTAAGGTTCGAATCATACTGGATGCATTCCATTAGGGTCATGCCCCCTGATGTAAGATCCAACGACTTACCATGATCTATGTTGGGAAAGTTCTGAAGGCACGGGGCACAAGTGCTGGAGATTAGTTGAGGTGCGCGTAAGTTGGCCAGAACACCCTGATTATCAAAAAAAAAATAAATAAAGATAATATACATATGTGTGATGAGATTGTTACAAAGCTAATGTCAGTCCAGAGATATATACAAGTAAAGATAATAATCTTATTTAAACACTTATCCTATCTAGAGTTGGTGAATGATCATGTTTATTTTAACAGTTACTAAAGTCTTGGCTGCGGAGAAAGTTCTTTATGCAATTATCAGCGAAGAAAAACCACCCGATTTTCTATTATGCATTGGGGATGATAGGTTCATCACTCATTATAGTGACGGAGCAATAAATTTAAGGCAGCCGGAGCAAAATTAATTTACCTTAAAAAATTGATCTAGTTCATCACTCATTGCAGTGGTGAAGTTAGAATTTTAAGACAGTGGAGGCAAAAATAATAATAATAATAATAATAATAATAATAATAATAATAATAATAATAATAATAATAATTGATCTACTATTAAGTGTGCCATTTAATTTTCGATATAATTTACTGATTGATGTTGTTTTTAGTGATGAAAGTATAAATTAAGGTCATTTTTTTGTGTATTTGATTCAAAACTAGTGGTACAAATAGAATTTTTTTACTAGGTGGATAAAACTTTTTGATTGAAATTGAAAACTGATTGTTGGGAAGGTAAAAAAAAAAACACTCATCGGGGGTCAATTGCCCCCACCAGGGGCTATGTGGCGCCACTCATTGTAATATTTTGATGATTGTGTAATGTAAAAATGGTTAAGAGTAATTTAAATTTTTTTTAAAAAAAATGAAGGCATCTTTTGATATATTAAAAAATATATCCTGTAAAAGTTGAATTTTTAAATTGATCAGAGGACATTATTTTCCTTCGCCTATGAACTCAGAACCGCTGATACGACGTCGAATCGGTGTCAGATGAGTGCGTCAAGGAGAAGCCGTTTGTTTTGGAAGCTGCTGTCCAAGTCAAATACTGCGTCTTTTATTAATTATCGTTTTAATTCGCTTTGCATACAATTACCATGAAAAAAAAAACAAAAAACAAAAAAGAATTATATCAGAAAAAATTTTACACAGCTTGATCATTCATACAACGCTGTTACAACTTAGAGCCAGACAATAAGCTTATATAGTTTGGCTAAAAAGCCGGTGATTAAACCAGCTTCCCCGTTTTACCCCTTTCGTCTTTTCTCTTACACACCCAACAATTATAGAAACTAGACTACAGTAACTAACCCAAAAAAAAAAGTAAATAAGTTATGACCCAGCTAGTGAGGTGCATTTTGGACCAGCGAAAACGGGCATCAAATTTTACTTTGCTTCCTATTCAGCTCACCAGCATATGATCAAATCCTGCTCCAGCCTGAAGTGTTGGAACTCGATTGACTCCGACATTATGAAGCAACTGTTGAAGCCATCTCCTTGTTGTTGTATCTTCCTGCAAACATTGATAAAAAAACATGATGAGAAACCACATGGAACAAAATAGGAAAGCAACATAAAAAGATTTAGGTGCATCGCTAAGTTAGATGATATAATTCTCTTATGAAGATAATATAAAGTTAGAGCAAGTGATTCATTAGACAAAGGAACCAAGTTCCAATCGGGTCATAATATTCAACAATTAAAGCCACACCATAATGGAATCCAAAGCCCTCAAATGTATGCAACTGAAGCTCATTTTCAGATAATGGAACAGGCTAAATATCGCCCTTTATCTATAGTACACATTCTAGATCAAATACAAATGCAACAAGTCAATAATGTAAACATTTACTGTTAGCACTTACACGAAGGCAATTACTGAAGGTGGCATCTCTTAACATGTCTGGAAGGCAACTTCTTAGTGCATCACAGGCCCTGCAACAGAAAGGTCAAAACAACATGTCTATACCTGAACCATAAACTTATACGAGAAAATGAAAGAAAAGAACAGGGAGAATTAAAGTGGCATTTAAGGTCCCACGTTTGAGAAATACAGAAATCTGTTTATCTAACCAACCTTGGATTATCTGACAATCGCAGATAACATCGAATAATATGCTTTAACAGCCGTGAAGAGGGTTGCTCAGCAAGTGCCGCAACCATGTTCCCCAAAACTCGTCCTACTGCAAAAAACCTCTCTGCTGTAGTACAAATATAATCCAAGCCTACATCATCCAACAATATTTTCTGCACTATAAATGTGGCAACCTGCCATCACAAAATCTTTAGTCGAGCAGTGATGAACCTTAAATTAGGTCCCATGTGTTTGAATACAACCCCTTTCTCATCGAGAAGTGAAAATTGGGTTACCTTCAGGCACAAATGAAAAGTGCAAAACTGAGTCCATAACTACATTTTCAAAATTCTGATTTTATCATCTTCACCAGGATTTGTTAATAAATATAGAAAATATACAGCAGTAGCTCTTTTGAGATCTCTATGGCAATTTGTCTTTGGTAAACAGCCTCAAAATACTTTCTTAATGCACCAAAATCAACTGAAAATAATATAAGACGTTGAAAAACATTGTTTTCAACATACTTTCCAATCAGAAATTCCAATGTTAAATGAAACAATGTTCAGACGGCATAAGGTGAAAGGGGGAAAATGGAAATTATTAACACCTAAGAAACACAGAAAAGAAAAAGCTAAAGAATCAGCGCACTCAACTGTTTTTGACAACTCGCTGCCCATCTCCATGGTCCGCAGGCAGAGTGGGATTATCTCTGTTGAAAGAAGGAAGCTAATAACTTCTGTGTCATCGACCTGCAATGCAAAGAGGATAAAACCATCATCTTTTTATTAGAAAGAAAAAGACCTATCAAAAATGAGAAAGGACAAGAAAATATAAGAATTGGAGCAACTGGAAGTCGGTGATGATTAAGTACCTTCACCAGGGCACCAATAACACCTAAGCTCGTAAGTCTCAAGTACTCAAAGGGCCTTGACTTGCTGCTTGTGTTCAGGAAAGGATACAGATATAAAGGTATATGAGCTGCAAGGGAAAACAATCAGCTGAAAGTATTGTACCATGACAAATAAATGGTAAAAAATGCATCTTCCCAAACAACTATCTCATGTAAAAAATTTGTGTAGGTTCTTGAATTGAACAAGCGATTTTATATATTGAAGCTAGCTCAGGAATATTACCATTGAGAAATAACATCCTTGTATCCGGATGGGAGGCTACACACTGAAATAAAACATTTTGAAGCATTAGTAATGTTTTACTTCATATCGACAAATACAAGAATTGAAATAACTAAATTCAACAAATATTTGCTCAAGTGAGTCACACATGAGAAGTGCAAAGAGCAAGCACACAATATATTGAAACTTCCATTTTTAAACTAGTTTGACCGACTTTCAATGCAAGCACATGAATTTTCTTTAAAATACCATTCTTTTACTGTAGGGTACAAAGCAGATCAGAAGATTAGGCAAAACCATCAGCTATTTATCCTCAGTGAGAAGAGTTTTATCTTCATGCAGTACCTGCTGTTGAGAAGTCATTTTTGTTTGCTCTTTCGTCTGTACAGACATTATTAATTTATTCATGGAAAATAAAACAATTAACATCCTAATTTTTTTTTTTTTTTTTTTTTTTGATAGGACAGTCAACATCCTAATTCATATCCCAAAATAGCAACATGAGCAAACTATCACCAAGGATAGTAAAGACACTAAAAACAAATATTAGACATTTAACTTTCTCTCTGGCACTATTTAAAGTAACTACTCTTCTTACATTTGAGGTGAAAACAGAAAATACTAAATACATTTGAGGTGAGGTAAATGGCTTCCTTACTTGTAAGACCAGAATTTCCTTACAATACACATGAACTCATCATAATGAAAATGTACAGAAGATCCTTCCAATTGTTCAGATAACAACTATAGATGAAGCAATAAGTTATATAGCAAAACATCACGGAACAATACTGACCTGAAGAAGAGCAAGTGCATTGCAAACTCGGTTTGATTGTGCAGGAGTAAGGTTTGGTGGTGATAGAACAGGGTATATTGAAACTATCTCCTGCAAGCAGAAAAGGTGATAAAACATGTGAATCCAATTTGGAAAGAGAACGTAATAGCTGACTACATTACAAGTTACAACTGAATTACTACTGCATTCGCGCACAGAGACACATAGCACAAAAAACAAAAGATGATCTTGCTGGAAATTGACTATACATATAATATGAAAACACGAGGCTTTCCATTTAAAAATAAAAATAAAAGAAAGGATTCTACTTCCTGTTTTCCTCATACCCATTCCCTCTGCTGCATTATAATTACTCCTTTCTCAAATTATGAATTCAGAACCACAGAAGTAACTGGCTATCCCCAACTCGAGAAAATACAGTATACTACAACTTTTATAAAGAGAATCGGAAGCTTCAGATGGGAAAATAACAAAAGAAACAAAGAGCATCATCTTCTAAGCTTAAGAATATTGCAGATTGAGCAATATAAAATTACGACAATGGTGGGGCTGGGGGAGAAAACAATAACAGAAGACCAACAATAAAGAGCATACCTGTAATAATGCAGCAATAGTACCAAAAGAATTCCACAACAAGGGAGCCAAATCTTGAAACAATTCTCTCTTCTAAAAATAAAAACAAAAACAAAAAAACAAGTTTATTAGGCATACCTGTATGAGTGCAGCTATAGTACCAAAAGAATTCCACACGAAAGGTGCCAAATCTTGAAATAATTCCTTGTTCTAAAAAATGAAACCAAAGGCGGACACAAGTTTATAATTACAGCACACAAATCTCAAACACTTAAACAGCATAAACCACATAATAGAACGAGCATCTGCAACATGCATTCAAATACGTCAACTCTAGTCATTGCACAAGTGAAAACCTATCTCCACAGACCATCTAATTCTTCGGAGCAAAATTTGAAGTAGACCTATTATGTTTCAACTTCGCTTGTCACATAAAAGAATTGGAATTCCCTCTTGATTAGAGGGAATTTTGGCCCGAAGAATGCAAAAAAAAAAAAAAAAATGTTTGACAACGACCCCCTCGAAACCAAATATAATCCACACTGCTCTGTTCTTGCAGAAATAATTCAAATTTATATACTCATTATCCTTATTTACAAGTAGACATTAACAATTAAACTATAATCATATTGCATTAGCATCAAAATACCAAATTCAATTTCAAAGTCAGAATCCTAGCATCTCTAGCAAAGAAAATGTTTAAACATCACAATAATGAATTAATAAAATTGATGGCCTAGACTAGGGTTTGCCTATTTAGCCAAATTACATGTAAGAGTCGAAGTCGATGATAAAATTACCTTTGAAAGTTCAAGAAGAGCGTTCTCTCTCAAATCTGGATTGCTAAGGTCGAGCACTAAATGTTCAGCTGACGCCATTTTCCTGTCCTTGTTTGCTCCCGCTCCTGCAGCGGCGCTTGGGCTCGGCGCACTGGGTCCGCCGCCGAACGGCGCGTTCATGGACAGCGATTGGAGCAGATTCGCCATTCTCACTCAATTTCTTGACCTTCCTGCAAGCTTTTATTTGGTATTTACAGTGGAGAGAGACAGAGAGGGAGGGAGAGATACTGTTCTTTGTTGTTGTTGCTTTTAAGTTCTGCCATCTGGAGAGTTGGTGCCACGTGCTTTACATGCGTGTGGGCCGTGGGGTGGTGAAACACTTGTTAACTGTTGTTCCAATGCAAAATTAATTGCGGTTTCGGTTTCAATTTCGATTCCGGTTAAAATCATAATCTATCCTAAAAATTAATTTCTAATATTTTAATTTACTCAATTGAATAGGGTATCATATTTATCAGTTGTTAATCAATTCTGATTTAATTTCAAATTTAAGTATAGTACCCTTATCACACATTTGGGATTACTACTAAACCTAATTTTTCTATTCTGTTAATAAAAAAAAAATAACATGCTGCCAATGTCTTATCTACCACTATCCCTGAAGCCACTACAACATTTTGCCCAATGTATTATCTCCCCCAACGCCACGACCCCTATACCGTTAGCACCACAATAATCATGCTACCACCACCACGACCCGTTGCTGCATCTGCCCAACGCCACCATTTCTACCACTTTCACTATAACCACCACCAAGTCACATTGGGAAAACAATAATAGTTTTATCTCAAGGATAAACTAAGGCTTGTCCTATGAAAGAGAATGACTAATAAGGTGATAATAACTTGTCAATGATTAATTAATCATATCTTGTTCCAAAATTGGTGAAGCAAACATGGCCCAGAAATGTTTTGTCAAAGAAGCTTCATTAAAAAGTAATATCGATTAAGCTATTAGAACAAACAAGTATTTGCCCTATAATTACTAATTGATTAATACAATCAGTTCCGGTTAAATTGTCTGATTCTGATTCTTACAATTATTGAAATGGAACCGAACCGCTTAAATTTGATTCCTTAATTTTAAAACCAGAACCGACCCTAAATGAATCGATTCTGGTTCTTTACCTTGAAAGCAAGTCGATTCCAATCGATTCTAGGTCGAAGCGGAACCAATGCTCAGCACTAATGTTAATGTTGTTGTCTCTCTCTACCAGTAAGAGCGAAGCGGGGTTTACCGTTATGCCTATGACGTCGGCGACCACGATACTGTTGGGCTCGCAGTCCGTAGAGAGTACGGATATCCCACAGGGGACTAATCAGAGAATAAAGGAGTTGCCACCCAGTATAAGACACATGGAATGATTAAAGGCTTCACTATACCACTCGCAAAGTCTGACCTTAAACCTGTTTGGTGCTAGTATATATCCAAGTTCAAAAGAAGTATCACCATATCTTATAATTCATTAACACATAACATCAGTTTATATAACATGCAAGTGCATTCATTAAATAATAAATGCAGAAAAGAAAAATGAATACATGTACAAGCTTAAGAATCATTAAAGTCATAGCAAAGCGAGCAGATTAGATCATATATCTCGCTGGTCTGTAGAAGTCTAGCCAGACATGAGCATAGTCAGCCGTATATTCTGTTTGATGTGAATGTCCAGTCGGACTTACATGAAGTCCGATTGGATGTGTTGCGTAAACCAGAAAGGATGAAAACGCAAAATCACACACACATGGCAATAATAACATATGGTACAATGTTATAATAATAGTACGACAATTAAAACAAGAACAATGAAACAATATGAAACACTAAGCAAGAAATATAATAGTACAACGATAACAAAACCACAAACAAATAAAATAGATATGTGTCTTGTCGACCTCGCTTTAGGGAAGCCTGGCCGGACTGTATTCATACCATACATGTTCGGCCAAACTTACATGATGAGGTGCTTCGACCTCTGGGATTCATTCCCAAACTGTTGATAATGTGGGCCTCACCCCCTAGGATTCACTCCCAAAACTGTGGATAATGGTGGTGAGGCACTTCGACCCTTGATTCGTCCTTATTCTCGAGGTTGTTCTCCATTCCCGGAGTTCCATCCTCGGCTTGCTCGTCCTCATTCCCGAGGAGTTGCTCATCCTCATTCTTGAGGTTGTTCTCTATTCCCGGAGTGTCATTCCCGGCTTGCTCGTCCTCATTCCCTAGGAGTTGCTCGTCTTCGTCACTTTTCAAAGCCTGCGAACACAAAACAAAAATTGTGTGTATGTGACATGTATGCATGTATGCATGGATGTATTTCATATTCCGATGGGTTTTCTTTGTCATGTTGGCTTGATGTTATCCTTGGCTATACCTTCCTTGCGCCTAAGGTTTTTCTTCACTCCTTTAGGAAGTCTTTGGTCGCCCCATTGGCCTGCTTACAGTTTCCTACTATCAATTCTACTCTGGTGATTGCTCAGTTTTTCTTAGGTCCCATGGCTTAAGATCTCGTTGTGTCCCTTATCTGCGGGGTGATAGACTAGTTTCCCCCAGACCTAGCTCAGCTTTTTGCTCTCTGATGCCTGCACTGGGTCAAGGTGGATTACACCTTCTTAAAAGCGGCCTCATCCTACTGAAAATCATGTCTTCCGATTCCCAGATTTTGAAATATGCCCTCTCTCTGAGGAGTTTACTGTCATTCTCGACTTGAATTTTTCTCTTAAATTGGACTCCATTGCTTGTCATTATATGGTGTGGCGTTCCATATCAAAACACTATATTACGGGCTATGAAATAGTCCCAATAGATACACATATTATTGTCCTCAAGAATGCCCAATAATGAAACCAGAGAACCTTTAAAATACTTAATGCAACTCAAATTTGAGTATTTGAATAAATCATCTAAGCCAGACTCACAGTGTGTGTGTGTAAATGTTTATTACAGTAGGTAAGCCAACTCAATGATTTCGTTTAAAAATTGGGATCGATGGTTAAAACCAACCTAGATATCTCGATTATGCTCTACAATTGCTTTTCTGTGCTCAATATGGTATGATTTTCTTTTTCTTTTCTTTTTTTTTGTCTCTTTTTTTTTTCAACACACCTACTTTTTAAGGTAGCATTTCTCTTCATGGTGGTCCTGTTGGACAATTATGACCCATATCATCACTATTTGTACAGAACATGGTGTTGTTGTACAAATTAACTATGTGACAAATGAAATTGCTCTTTTATCATTTGTAATTGGATTACCGAATATATAAATGATAAAAGTCTATATGATTAGTTCCGGATTGATAAGATATGAGACAGTATCAATCCATGAAGGTTTAATCATTAAAACATCCATAGTCGGAGTATTATCGAGATTGGACATCGATAATGCAGAATAGACTAATATTGCACTTGTGCGTGTTATGGGAGCATAACGACATAGTTCTCATATATTTAGGTATTGGATACTCATGCAAGTGTAATAGGAGGTTGTGTTTACCGATGGTACGGAAACAGCTTTGCTCTGGATAGACCCCTCGGAATTCCATTGGTAGTATGACTATGTGTCTATGGAAGTCCGAATCAGGGTATGTGTATTTGGTCTTAACCTGAGACTTGCACCGCTAATACTTGCGACAATCAATATACTTTGGTTTGGTCGTCCAGGGCTTTAACCGGTTCTGTGTATGCCTTTTCTGGGTATATTGAGAATCATAGTCTATTGGGTGTGATGTCGAGATGGAAGTATCACTCCAGACATAGTGGAGATGATGATCACGTAGGATACGAAACTGGTGCTCTTATATACTGCAGCTATCGGGATATTATAACTAGGTCATGTTTATCCGATTATAGAGACTAGTTACCAGAGATCCGATATGTGTTTCGTACGGGGCAGACACAATTCCAGCCCAAGCTTAGCACGTGACATCCGATATTGGATCGCAATACGCAATACTACGTATACTACGCCTGATATAGATTATATATTCCTTTAGTAATATTTCTGGAGAATTGGGTAGGCACGGTGCTTTGCTAGAAGCCAACCATGTCTTGTAAATCGGTAAAAACGTAGTACTAGGTACGTACGTGTTCGGATAGTCCGACGACCGGATTTACTGCCAACATATCCGGGGATCTCATGGGTCGCTTCCCGAAGATTCACCGATGACGTATGACTCGCACATTATTAATCTGGGATTAATTAATAGAGAGAGAAAATTAATCTAGGATTAATTACGGAGATATTTTATCTGGGATAAAATATTATTTAAAGAGAGAGAACGATTAATTTGGAATTAATCGATAAAATAATATATTCGATATATTATACGAAATTAGATTTCGACGCGGAATTAAAATTAGATTTTAATTCGGGCGAATGAGTTAATTTAGAATTAATTCGCTAGCGACGTGAATAGTAATTTTGCTAGGCATAATTATTTAATTAAATTTGATTTAATTACGTCGCAACAGAAAATTCATTAATTCTGAATTAGCGAACCCGAGCCCGTGAGTGTTTGCGGGCCCACTCGCATTTCGAATCAAGTGGGGCCCACAAGTCACATCACGCGTCACATCACCTGTCATTTTAGTGATGGATGTCAAGTCACCTTTTGGTGATTGACAACTAGTCACTATTCATGTTGGTGGTAGATGGAGGCATTTAATGCCATTTTTCCCTCATTTTTGCTTTTGTTTTTTGGAAAAACAAATACTAAAAATGTGATGGATTTTTGGTATTAGTTTTATTAGGTTTTAGAAACCAAATACAACCAACACAACTCTTCTTCTCTCTCCCTAAAACTTTCGGCCAAGGGCCAAATTTTTCTCTCATTTGTTTCTCCATTGCCGAGAGCAAAAAGAAGATTAGGAAGAATTTGTGACAAATTTTTCCTAACAAACCCTTGAGCATGCAATCCATTCCCAAGCTTGGAGCTTGACCGAAAATCATAGAGCACAAAGAGGAGCTTGGCCGAATACTAAATGAGGAAAAGCTTGAAGATTTTTTTTTGTGTTCATCGCATCGTAAATCCGTTCATGGTAAGTATGATTCCGTCATACTTCTTTATTGTATTCACATATTTTTTTCATTGCTTGAATGATCTTGGGACTATAGTAGAAACCCAACAATGGTATCAAGAGCCTTATTTAAGCATGAAATTGATTTAGGGTAAAATTGGGTAAAATTGATTTGAGCATGTTTGGACGAAATTGATTGTTTGAGTATGCTTGAATGATGATAACTTAGAGTTATTTGTGATCAATTTGATGAAAATTGAATTGGATCAAATTTTCTCCAAAAACTTGGCTTGGCCGAAAGTTGTGTGCCCTAAATGTCATGGTGATTTTTGTTTTTTGAATCATTGGATGAGTTTGAATGACTTGGGAAATGTTGATTTATGATTTAATTGGATTAAAATCGGAATTGAACAAAAACCCCAAATTGCCGTGACCAACATAGCATGGAAATGAGTTGATTTTTTTATTCAATAATGTTGGACATGTGTTGATGATGATTAGCATGATTAATTAAGTAATTTGGTATTTTGGAAATGTTAATTTGACTAATTAATTATGGCTATACACTTTAGATTAATTAAATTGTGAAATTTGGAATTTTAGAATTTAATTAGTTGGGCTAAATTTGGAATTGGGCTTTTAAAGTTGTATTTGGGCTTAATGGGCTTGGTTGGGCCAAGTATGGTTTAGGTTAATTGGTTGGATCCAATTGAGCCCAAAACCATATTCATAAAGTCCAAATATATTAAAATGGACCTTTAAAATTTTAATTGGGCCTAATGGGCCTAAATTGATTTTTGGCAAAAAAAGTGATTCTTTATTGGGCTTTGGTTGCCAAAGTCCATGCCTTATAAATTAAATGAAAGCCCATTGGACTTTAATTAAATTGACATTGGATGTTAATTGGGCTTTGAGACCCGTAAAGATTGGATTTAGAATCTAAGTCACAAAGGCTCATTAATAAAGTGTAATTATTTAATTTGGAATTAAATATAGAATTAGTATTGAATACAAATTAAATTGGATTTAATGTTGTAGTTTAATATAATTCGAGAATTCGTACTTTGAGTACTTATTCTTAAAACGAGTTTGACTTGCACAAATCAAATCGTTGTTTGAACATTGGATGGTCATTAATTTCAGATTAATTAATTGGATTAGATTGATTGATAACATGCTTTGTGTGAATACATGGATGTGATGTATGAATAATGTTTATCGGATGGATATTAGATGGGTGAGGGCAATTTTGGAAATTATTGTAATAAATTTAGAATTTATTAAATTGGACCTGTGTGTCCAGCCTATTACGTCTTGACTCTTTGTATTTCTCTTCTCACCTATTCCCCTCAATGTAAATGAGGTTTCTTTAGAAGTGTTATGTAATTGGGTAGAAGTGAGATTTGTGCTAGCGGGAGAGAGGAAAGTGAGAGATTTGTTCTAGGAACAAGTTTTTTTAAATATCCATCCGCATATCATTATTAATTTATTTATCGCGCCTTATTATGCTTTTAGAATGCATGCTTAAGGGTGTATGATAAGACCTAATCAAAGATAATTAATTGGTTGCCAATTACGCGAAAAACCCTCAACATATATTAATCGTTTTCCTTTCATTGAATGATTCATTCTCAAGATCCAAGATTGGCACTGGTTTGTTGGCCAAAGTCAAGACCTTTGTCCATCGCGGATGTGTTTGAATCATGAAGGCTTTGTTCCATATCGCATGTCTTGTCCAAGTTGTGATTTGTTGGCCAAAGTCAAGATCACTTATTTTCCATCGACTTCGATTACGAAGCTTTCCAAAGTCAATGGGTCCCACTTAACTGGAATCATTAAGTTTGTTGTGCCAAACCCAAGGCTTAATTGATTCAGAGGAAAAAGGTTAGGCAATATATTGGATATATTGGCATATATTAGATATGTGTTTCGGATTTGGATGTCCACCTACTGGATCTAAGAATTGGATGAGATCCAATTGATCTTAGATATCTACCTAGTTAAATATCATACAATTTGTTGGCCAAAGTCAAGATTGTGTGTTATTTAACGGGATCCTAGCCCACTAGGAAACAAGGTTTCCCGATCACTTAACAGAGGGTTAGAGGCTCGCCGAAAAATAGTGGGAGACAAGTATTAAATTTGCAATTTCGTTTAAATACTTGTCAATACGCGCTCATTTCATTTTTCGTCATTAATTAATAAATATATTAGTTAGACTAATATTTAATTGTTATTTTTTAATTAAACAGTTGGACTGTATTCAAACTATTTCAATTATAGTTGATTATATAATTGGATTATAGTAATCAATATATTTGAATTTAAAGAATTAAATTATAGTTGATTATATAGCTAGACTATAGTAATCATTATATTAAATAGTACCTGAAATCGTTGATTGGATAGTTGGACTATAGCAATCAAGATAACTGAAAGATTAGCGTTTAAAACATAAACCTGGGTAAAAATGTCATTAAACGGCTTTAATTTTCAGATTGAGAATAATACCTCAGGATAGTCTTGGGAACTGAGAAGTTACTTTATTTGACAGAGAAACATCTCGGGCCTAAGCCCGGAGTTGAGCAAATAGTATAACATGATCTTTGGAAGATTCATGTGATGATAACTTTAGTGCTCAATCCATTATGCTTACTGCAATGACACTTTAATTCCGTCATCAAAATTAAGGATTAGATCTTTGTACCATGATGATAAAATTAAAGATCTTCATAGATCTATTCTTAGATCTTAGAAGTACAAATTGCAAAAGAAGCTCTTAAGCTCGCGTATGTCAGAGGGTACATCTGTAGAGCACTGGGTGTCACAGATAATTGCTGACATCGATCAGCTAGGTTAGTTGGGCATTACCTACGTGGCCGAGACTACCAAAGATTTGATCTTATAGTCTATACCTGAAAGTTGGGGCAGGTGCATAATGAACCTAGTGTAAACTCTTGGAGAGTTGATGGCTATGCTCTAGGAGGCACAGCCAGAGCTTCTAAAAAAGGCCAAAGGCAAAATCATCACAGTCTTCTAGGAAGACAAAAGGACATATCCCAAGATGTCTGCCTAAATTATAGCAAACGGGGTCACTAGATGCGTGACTGCCGTATGGACAAGGCAGACATGAAGGAAGTGAAAGCGAGGCAATGCTCCGGCTTTAAGTATGTTTGTCATAAACATGTTCGCTATTAGTTTCAAAATTGGATTTTGATACTAGATGTGGTACATAATATATGAACTGATGTGCAGAATTTGCTGATAAGCAAAAGACTGACTTCAGTTGAGATTAACCTGCGAGTCGGAAATGGGACGAGAGTCGCTGTTTTAACCGTAGAATCCTAAGTTTAGGAACTACCCTTCGGGTGTGTACTTAAATTAGGAAATTGTTAAAATGTAACTAGTTTGACTAGAAACATTATCTCTATATCAGAGTATAACTCATTGCTAGACCCGGCCGGCGGTCGGAACCGAACCGAACCGGCCAGTTTCCGGTTCCACAAGTGTGGAACCGGAACCGAACCAGTTAATTTCGGTTCGGTTCCGGTTCCACACTTAAGTGTAACCAAAACCTTGAACCGAACCGGAACTGACCGGTTCGGTTCGGTTCCGAACCCTTTTTTTTAATTTTGAAAATAAATTAAAATAAATGAGATTAATTTATAAATAAATAAAATTATTACATTGAAGAGCTTGAGCTTAAATTTTTAAAAATTTAAGTTGCCTACGTATCCTCCAAGGGTGAGAGGAATCAAAGCTCACTGTGGGACACAGAAACTGGGCGACGCATGCTCTCCCGGGCTCGCGGCCCGGTTGGGAGTACGGAGTAGCCTGCAGGGGACTAAATCAAAGAATAATGGAGTCGCCACCCAGTGTGAACTGGGACAAAGATTTAAGGCCGCACTCACCCCTCGCAAGGGAAGACCTCAAACCGTTGGGTTCGGAATGGTCCCTTACTTATGTCACTTGTAATAAAATGATTTGTGCAATAATCTAACCAAGCCTAAGCAACATATTTCTAAAGATAAGTCACTCCTAAGTTTGCATGCATAGGTACAAAGCTCATATCTAAGTTTACATATAACACATTTTCATGCTTGCATACAACCTATTTGTATATAATCTATGTCCCAATTTACATACAACCTATTTGCATATGATCTATGTCCGAATTTGCATGCATAAAGATAAATTGACATACGGAAAGCATACAATTTCACATTGGTAGACACAGAAGCGCAAACAAATAACATTCATACAAGCATGCATATTAAGGAAGGACAATTAGGCGCATAATGAAAATAAACAACTGAAGGGGCAATTATGAATACGGAATAGACGTGCAATGACGTGATGCAAAAGAAGATAACTAATATTGACACAAACACACACGTGGACATTTTTTTCCAAGTGGTACGTGGAATTGTATCCCGAGTACAGATCATACTACCGTCCATTCGGAATCGGCTATGAAATTTATGCTCGGGTTTCCATCCTATATACCACGAGAAATAATGCCCAAATGCTATCATAATATGGGTACACCAATGATAATAGATCGAGCCAAGACAAGGATAGATGATGCAATCAATAGATGAAAGACGCGGCAAATACCGTGGTAAAGGTAGCCTTTTAGGCTTTTCTTCCCCCAAATGGAGAACCTTTTATTCCAACACCATGAGCCCTTGCGCTCGATCACATCATACATATAAAAATAAAGACAATAATATCGGACTTCGTATACCCGATTGAACACATCTTACATTCAACCGAATATACATCAATCGGCGTGGCAAAACATCGTGGTAAAGGATTTTAACCCCTTAAAATAGGGGACCTTTAATCCAACTTACTAAGCCCATGCGCTCGATCACATCATACATATAAAAGAATAAAGACAATAATATCGGACTTCGTATACCCGATTGAACACATCTTACATTCAACCGAATATACATCAATCGGCGCGGCAAAGCATCATGGTAAAAGGTTTTAACCCCTCAAAATAGGGGGACCTTTAATCCAACTTACTAAGCCCATGCGCTCGATCACATAATGCATATAAAAATAAAGACAATAATATCGGACTTCGTATACCCGATTGAACACATCTTACATTCAACCGAATATACATCAATCGGCGCGGCAAAGCATCGTGGTAAAGGATTTTAACCCCTCAAAATAGGGGACCTTTAATCCAACTTACTAAGCCCATGCGCTCGATCACATAATGCATATAAAAATAAAGACAATAATATCGGACTTCGTATACCCGATTGAACACATCTTACATTCAACCGAATATACATCAATCGGCGCGGAAAAGCATCGTGGTAAAGGGTTTTAACCCCTTAAAATAGGGGACCTTTAATCCAACTTACTAAACCCATGCGCTCGATCACATAATGCATATAAAAATAAAGACAATAATATCGGACTTCGTATACCCGATTGAACACATCTTACATTCAACCGAATATACATCAATCGGCGCGGCAAAGCATCATGATAAAGGGTTTTAACCCCTCAAAACAGGGGACCTTTAATCCAACTTACTTAACCCATGCGCTCGATCATATAATGCATATAAAAATAAAGACAATAATATCGGACTTCGTATACCCGATTGAACACATCTTACATTCAACCGAATATACATAATCCGGCGCGGCAAAGCATCGTGGTAAAGGATTTTATCCCCTCAGAATATGGGACCTTTAATCCAACTTACTAAGCCCATGCGCTCGATCACATCATTACATAAACAAAAATCATGCGGAAATCAAGTAGCGAATAATAAACAAATCAAAGCAACATAAAATGAAATATGTGTCGTTTATTCAAGTGGTACGTGGAGTTGTATCCCGAGTACAGATCATACTACCGTCCATTCGGAATCGGCTATGAAATTTATGTCCGGTTTCCATCCTATATACCACAAGAGGCGACACATTTTCCGTTTTACTCAAGGGCCACAACATACATCATTCCACAATATATGCATTTACTATCTATTCAAGGGCCACAATCATGCATCAATAAATGACTCTCATGCGATAAAAACGAATAAAACAATTAAAAAGATAGATGGAAATAATAGGAAAAGTACCCTCAGGTCTAACCTTTTATGTCGACTTTCGGACTCGCGTTTCACGGCCGTCGAAAGGGCTATCACTCCGCAACTCTTCCGGTTCACTGGATTAACGTCTTAGCTCGCTGTTTTACTATTTTGGTCGCTGTTTTCACTCCGGTATGCTGCTGTTTCCTCGCGGTTTTCTGGTAACTGTTTTGCGGTTTTGGGACTGTTTTTAGGCCACTGTTTTGGTGAATGGAGGGGCTGTTTGCTGGCTTGGTTTGGGGTCTGATTTATTCTCGGTTAAGGGGTTGTTTTAATCCCTGTTTCGGGCAAAATTTTCGGTGATCAGTTGGTGTATTTGCAGTGCAGTTTTTGGTGGTCAGGGGCTGTGTTTTCAAGGTCAATTCATGGCAGTTTCAGGGTGCAGTTCAGGGTAGTATTTGGTTATTATTTGTGACGATGGGCTGTTGGATGCAGGGTTTTGCGTGAGAGGAGGGCATGAAGTCAGGGAGAAGGGGCTGTTGGATGCATGAATTTAGTGATGGTTTGTCTGGTTACTGCCGAGTGCCTAGGTCCTATTTGTGCGTGTTTGATTTTGCTAGTGGAGGGTAGTGGGTGGCTTTTGGCTTATTATTCTTTGTTTATTTGGTCTGGGATGGTTTCTAGTCGGTGTGGGACGTGTCTAAGGTTGCTAGGATGGTTGGCTCACGTAGAGGATAATTTCGTGGCTATTGAAGGGTTGTGTGGCGTGCTTGTGGTGGAGTGGTGAGTGTGCTGTGAAGTGCTTTAGCGTGGAGAGGAATCTGTATGTGTCGAAATTAAGGGTCAAGGTGAGCGTGAAGGTGGGCTGAGGGCTGTAACGTGTGTGCGTGGAAAAGGTGGGTTTTTAATGGCGTAAAGGGGGCGTGTGTTGTTACTTGTTGAAGACGTGATGAAGGCTGTTGAGAGTTTTGTGTGCCAAGGTCGAGAGAGAGGTGTGCGGTTCTTAGGATTTATTTAGTTGTGGTTTTGCCGTGAGTCAGTCTTGTCCTCCTTAGGGTTAGGATTTTTGTTGTTTATATAGAGAGAGGGAAGGAATTAGGGTTATGCATGGATTAAAAAGGAAAGAAAATCAATTAATTAGGGAGGGATTTGTTTGTTTAGGAAGTCAATATTTTTAATTGGTTATGATTGATTTTAATTAGGCATTTAATTTGTTAGATTAGGAAGTCAATATTTTTAATTGGTTATGATCGATTTTAATTAGGCATAATATTTCTTTAATTTAGTATATAATATTTTAAGTTAGGAAGGTACAATATTTTAATTTGGTATAATTATATTTTATGTCTTATTTAATTTGGTAAATGGTTTAATTATTTTATTTAATTCAATTACATTATTTAATTAATATTTATTTAATTTGGGTGTATTTTAGGGTGATGGGCGTGTGGGCCTAGGTGGTGGTGGTGTGGCCTTTGTCTTGGTAAGCTAGGTGTTGTGTCGGTTTAGTAAGTGGGTTTGGGCCAAGAGTGCTTTAAAACGGAGGTCCAACGAGCGAGCTTGGAGCTAAACATGCAGATAAAATTAAACGAAATGCCGATTCCCTTCCGACAACCGTTTCCCGCAACTTCCTCGACTAAAAAGGTAGTGCCTCCAAATGAGACTCATCATAGGGACTCACATGCAAAAATGCAATGCCTACACTCACGTAGTTCCATTACAATTTTAAGTCATATCCCCTTTATAAATTTACAATTTTACAATTATCAATCATCATTATCAGTTGATCATTCGGCTCCGGTTCCGCTTGCACTTGTTGTTGCACTTGCAGATGCATTATCGAACAAATCTTCAAAATCATCATGGGCATCTTCTTGTTGTCTCAGATTAGCTCGAGTCCAATCATCCACACAAGCTGTTACTTCTAGAGTGCTTGGATGTAATGAAGATCACCTAGCTACCAATATATTGCCTCCCAAGCTGAAGGCTTGCTCAACCGCAACGGTGAAAATAGGTGCTGCAAATATCTCTTTAGCAATAATTGATAAAACATGATATATATTTTGATGTCGGTTCCACCATTCAAGGATTTTAAAATTTTTACTAACTAAACTTTCAGTAGAAAACTCGAAATTTGTAGATAAATAATTATCTAATTCAGGGTTATTAGTTGTCGTATCCTTAACTTTTTTATTTGGTGTGTTGAAATAATGAAAAATGAATCCTATTTATATAGTTTTAGAATTTTTTTGATACCAAAAATGCCCATAAATATAATCGTTTTATTACCGTTATTAGGGATATATTAGTAATTTAGATTTTATTTTATATTTTTTTTTAAAAAAAACATTTTTTTATTTGGGCAGGGAGCCAAACGGCTCCTTGCCCCCAATAGCTACTAGCCGTTGGGGAGCCCAACGGCTAGTAGCCCAAGTTGGGGGCAGGGTTTTTTTTTTTAAACGGTTCCGGTTGGAACCGTAGAACCGGTGGAACCGGTCGAACCCAACCGAATCAGTCGGCCACGGTTCCGGTTCCGGAACCGGAATTGGATCCTTCCGGTTCCAACCGGTTCGGTTCCGATTCGGAACCGGAACCGTGGCCGGGTCCACTCGTTGCGGGTATACCTTTATATTCTAGAACACTAAAGTGTTTCATTTTATAAAGATGATATTGAGATAAACACATTAGATGTGAATAACAATATTTATATTTTGAATATAAATGAATCTCAAACATATAACATGACAAACAAGTAGCTCAATGTAGACAACAGAACTTGACGACGCTTTTCTAGGCTCACGGCCTAGTTGGGAGTACGAAATAACATGGAGTCGCCACCCGGTGTGAACCGGGACAAAGATTTAAGGCCGCACTCACCCCTCGCAAGGGAAGACCTCAAACCGTTGGGTTCAGAATGGTCCCTTACTTATGTCACTTGTGATGATATAATTTGTGCAATAAATCAACCGAGTCTACTCAATAATCATGCTCAAATGGTACTTAGATCTAACATGCTTTCATCTAACCAACTCCTAATCTAAGTTTTCATGCTTGAAAGTAAATCATTAAACGGTAAACACACAATAGAACACAACGAGCATATCAAACCATTCAATTGAAATAAATGAATAACTATTTGAATATAAACATAAACTAAGCAACCTATCATGCATAAAACTAACATTATCATGCTTTGAAAGTTAATTAATGAACTAAACTAAATCATGCTTTAAACAATAAATAAATAACCTACGAACTATAACATGCTCAAATACAAATTTGGATGAGACGAGATATGTATATCTTAAGTGGTACGTGGCGTTGTATCCCGAGTGCAGACCGCACTATCGTCCATTCGGAATCGGCTACGGAATTTACGTTCGGGTTTCCATCCAATATACCACAAAAGGGAACACATATCCCACTCATCCAACAATCACATCATGCTTCAAACGACTCTCATGCAATAATATTTTAAAATAAATAAAATAAAAACGAAAGAAGATAAGTGAAAAGGTGCCCTCAGGTCTAACCTCTTTTGTCGTCTCAGGAAAGGGCGTTACACGTCCGTTGGAAGGGTGAATGATCCGCTACTCTTTTAGTTCACCAAATCAACGTCTTTCCTCGCTGTTTTGCTGTTCGGGCTGCTGTTTTTACTCCGTTTCGCTGCTGTTTTGCTGCTACGTTTCAGGTCACTGTTTTGGTCGTTTTGTGGACTGTTTTGGGTGATTTTGGAGGCTAATTGGCTTGCGGTTTTAAGGGCTTTTAGGGGGAACTTTGTGCAGTTTTTTGGTGCAGTTTTTAGATGTTTTTGGGGCTGTTTCGGGGTTAAAATTCTGGCCAAAACCGATCAGGTCAGTGGGCTGATTTGTGGCAGAAAGTGTGCAGTGTAGTGAGTGTTTTTGGGACTGTTTCAGGCGTGAATTGATGGGCTGTGTGTGGGGGATGTTTGTGCGACTTTAGGGCAGTGTTTGGGGCTGTGAAAAGGGTGTTTTGGCGTGGTTTGAGAGCTGTGAAGGGGCTGGATGCGTACAGAGGGGCTGTGTGCAGTGGCTAGGGCGTGAATGGGGAATGGAGGGTGGCTCACGGCAATGGATGGCTTAGGGCTTTAGAGATTGCGGCAATGGGAGAGAGTTTGGGAGTCTTGGGCATGCAAGAGAAGGTTTAGATGTGTGTCTCTTGTGTGAATGTGCTCCGGGGTTGAAAAGGGTGGTGAAGGGTTCTTTTTATAGGCAAAAGGGTGATGGCTTTCCTTATTTGAATAGGAGAAGGATTTCTCATTGATGGTGACATCTCCTAATTTGTATCTCACAAGGAATGAATCTCCTTATTTAGGATGATGATTGCTTTTGATTAGGAAAGGGATCCATGAGATTTCCTTTAATTAGGAAGGGATTTGACTTGATTTTATCATGTGATAAATGTGCATATCCCTAATCTAGGAATCCATGGGCGTGAATAAGGCTATATGGGCGTGGGCTTTGGTTATTTGGGTAAGCTTGGGTATTTTGGGTTTGGTTTATGGTTTGGTAAGTGGTTTACGGGGTTTTGGGCCTTAGGTGAGCTTTGAAACGGAAGTCCAACAAGCAACCGAAGCTAAACAACGAGATAAAATCCAACAAGAATTCCATTTTCCAACTTTACCCTCCAACGTCCGTTTCCCGCAACTTTCATGACTAAAGAGGTAGTTGCCTTCATACGAGACTCATCATTGGGCTAATGTGTAAAAATGCAATGCCTACACTCAAACATGAATTAATCAGATGAGAATTATTTGTGGTATTGTTGTCTGGGACACAATAAACAAGACTCTTATATCTACACTTTTGAAGAATGGATACTAGGACGGATTTGATCCTATTCAAATGATGTCTAAGAATCTAGTTTATTAGGGAAAGTGCCTAAAACACCTTTTACTTGGTAAAAGTGCAAGTGCCACCGATCTGTTAGCCATTGTTCATAGTAACGTAAGTGGGCCCATATTTAGCTAGGCTAGAGGTGGATATGAACACTTCGTAACCTTTACGGATGTGGCATCGCGTTATGGTTATGTGTTTCTTGTGAAACACAAATCGGAAACTTTTGAATATATCAAAGAGTTTCGACACGAAGTTGACAGACAGATCGGCTAAAGTATAATACCGTCACGGTTAGACCGTGGTGGAAAATACTTAAGTAATAAGTTTTTCAATTACCTGAAAGAGTATAGTATTCTTTCAATGTGGACTCCTCCCGGAACACCTCAATTTGATGGTGTGTCCAAACGGAGAAACCGAACCTTGTTGGACATAGTAAGGTTAATCATTAGTCGCTCTGAGCTACCATTTTCCTTCTAAGGATATGCATTAAATAGTGCAAAACTTATTTTGAATAAGGTTCCATAAAAATATGTTATACAAACTTCATATTAGATATGAATAGGAAAGAAACTGGGTTTTCTCATTCCTGAAGATTTGGGAATGCTGGGCATATGTTTGGATGATACCAAACTAAAACCCAAATCGGATAAGTGCCTAATTGTAGGTTATCCTAGGGTAACCAAAGTATAGTACTTATACAACTCACTAGAGAACAATGTAATTGTTGCTCATCATGCGGTTTTCCTAAGAGGAATACCTATATGCAGTGGTAAGTGGGAGGAAAGTAAAACTCGATGAAAATCAGAGTAATACTGTTCCAGGCACCGAGTCCTAATGGAACACAAACAGTTCATCAAGGATGAAACTGTACCATAATCTTCGAATACACAAGAACCGCGTAAGTCGGAGAGAGTCAGAAAACAACCTGGGAGGTATGAGTTTCTGATCTCACCTCAAGTAGATGTCAATCTTATTGAGGAAGACAAACTGACTACGTATGAGGAAGTGATACAAGGTATCGACTCCCTTTTATGGAAAAGTGACATGATGTCCGAAATGGATTCCATGTATACCAACCAAGTTTGGACACTGGTTGATGTACCGGAAGGCATTGTGCCTATTGATACTATATGTGTCTTCAAGGAAGACATACATGGATGGCAACATACCAACGTACTAAGCTAGGCTTGTAGCGAAAATGTATCGTTATCAACATTGTGTCGATTATGACGAAACCTTTTAACTCATTGCCATGGTTAAATTCATTTGGATAATGCTTGCTAATGCTGTATGTTTCATTTATGAAATATGGCAGCTGAACATCAAAACCGCTTTCCTTAATTAGAAACCTTTTGGAGGATGTTTACAACATCCTGACTATTTTTTCGTACCAAAATGAGCAAACGAGGTTTTCAAGTTAAATCGATCCATTTATGGATTGAAGCAAGCATTGCGTTCTTGGAACTATATCGTTTTGATGTAATCATAATGGTGTATGATTTAATTCAAAACGAATATGATTCTTGTGTATATAAGGAAGTTGGTGGGAGCGCACTGACAATGATTGTCCTAAATAACGATGATATATTATTTCTTGGAAATGATATTCCCATAATACAAATGGTGAAAGCTTGACTTTCATAAAATTCTCCGTAGAATTCTTGGGAGAGACAACATTTATTCTAGGAACAATGATCTACTAGGATAGATCTAAAAGTTGTTGGCACTCTCCGAGTACTCGTACATTGAAATAAATGTACGCGACCAGGTGTCTCATATGCTTTGAGCATATGGAGTCACAATCAGGCCAATCCAAGTGATAGTCACTGGATTGATGTTAAGAATATCCTTAAGTATCTTAGACGAACTAAGGATGCTTTCTTATATTATGGAGAATGAGAACTTGAAGTGACTGGGTTCACTGTTGCAAGTTTCCAAACCAAAAATAACGACTATAGGTCGTTATAAAGGTACTATATAGTTTGAATAACGGAACAATGAGTTGGAAATCTTCCAAGCAAGATACTGTTACCGAATAAACAACAAAAGCGGAATATTGCTGCAGCTGAGGCAACAAAAGAAGCCATTTGGATCTTAATAATCCTAATTGGAATAAGAGTAGTTCTGTTAGCAGCTGAGCTAGGCTACATCACAGGCTAAAGAATTAATGGTCTCATCAACGATCCAAGTATATACTTCAACAATTCATCTGATTCGTTCGGATCATACATCGTGGCGATGTGATGATCAAATAAATCGCATCAGATGATAACTTTGCAAATCCGCTGACGAAAGCAGTTTCTCAGCATAAGTTTGAGCGACCCGTACATAGTTCAAGTGTAGGACACTTGAGTGATTGGCTATAGGCCAAGTGGGAGATTGTTGGACAATTATGACCCATAACATCACTATTTGTACAAAACATGGTGTTGTTGTACAAATTAACTATCTGACAAAGGAAATTGCTCTTTTATCATTTGTAATTGGATTACCGGGATATATAATGATAAAAGTCCATATGATTAGTTCCGGATTGATAAGATATGAGACAGTATCAATCCATGAAGATTTAATCATTAAAACATCCATTGTCGGAGTATTATCGAGATTGGACATCGATAATGCGGAATAGACTAGTATTGCACTTGTGCGTGTTATGGGAGCATAACGGCATAGTTCTCATATATTTGGGTATTGGATACTCATGTAAGTGTAATAGGAGGTTGTGTTTACTGATGGTACGGAAACAGCTTCGCTCTAGATAGACCCCTCAGAATTCCATTGGTAGTATGACTATGTGTCTATGGAAGTCCGAATCAGGGTAGGTGTATTTGGTCTTAACTTGAGATTTGCACTGCTAATACTTGCGACAATCAATATACTTTGGTTTTGGTCTTCCAAGGCTTTAACCGGTTCTGTGTACGCCTCTTCTGGGTATATTGAGAATCGTAGTGTATTGGGTGTGATGTCGAGATAGAAGTATCACTCCAGTCATAGTGGAGATGATGATCACGTAGGATACGGAACTGGTGCTCTTATATCCTGCAGCTATCGGGATATTATGACTAGGTCATGTTTATCCGATTATGTAGACTAGCTACCAGAGATCCGATGTGTGCTTTGTACGGGGCAGATATAATTCCAGCCCCAGGCCTAGCATGTGACATCCGATACTGGATCGCAATACGCAATACTAAGTATACTACGCCTGATATAGATTACATATTCCTTTAAGAATATTTCTGGAGAATTGGGTAGGCACGGTGCTTTGCTAGAAGCCAACCATGTCTTGTAAATCGGTAAAAACGTAGTACTAGGTACGTACGTGTTCGGATAGTCCGACGACCGAATTTACTGCTAACATATCCGGGGATCTCATGGGTCGCTTCCCGAAGATTCACCGATGACGTATGACTCATACATTATTAATCTGGGATTAATTAATAGAGAGAGAAAATTAATCTAGGATTAATTACAGAGATATTTTATTTGGGATAAAATATTATTTAAAGAGAGAGAACAATTAATTGGAATTAATCGATAAAATAATATATTCGATATATTATACGAAATTAGATTACAACGCGGAATTAAAATTAGATTTTAATTCGGGGGAACGAGTTAATTTAGAATTAATTCGCTAGCGACGTGAATAGTAATTTTGCTAGGCATAATTATTTAATTAAATTTGATTTAATTATGTCGCAACGGAAAATTCGTTAATTCCGAATTAGCGAACCCGAGCCCGGGAGTGTTTGCGGGCCCACTCGCATTTCGAATCAAGTGGGGCCCACAAGTCACATCACCTGTCACTTTAGTGATGGATGTCAAGTCACCTTTTGGTGATTGACAACCAGTCATTATTCATGATGGTGGTAGATGGAGGCATTTAATGCCATTTTTCCCTCCTTTTTGCTTTTTGTTTTTTGGAAAAACAAATACCAAAAATGTGATGGATTTTTGGTATTAGTTTTATTAGGTTTTAGAAACCAAATACAACCAACACAACTCTTCTTCTCTCTCCCAAAAACTTTCAGCCAAGGGCCAAATTTTTCTCTCATTTGTTTCCTCCATTGCCGAGAACAAGAAGAAGATTTAGGAAGAATTTGTGGCAAATTTTTCCTAGTGCTAGCACACTAAAGATTCATCCAAAGGTGATAGGGAAACAAACCCTTGAGCATAGAATCCATTCCCAAGCTTGGAGCTTGACCGAAAATCATAGAGTACAAAGAGGAGCTTGGCCGAATACTAAATGAGGAAAAGCTTGAAGATTTTTTTTTTTGTGTTCATCGCATCGCAAATCCGTTCATTGTAAGTATGATTCCGCCATACTTCTTTATTGTATTCACATATTTTTTTCATTGCTTGAATGATCTTGGGACTATAGTAGAAACCCAACAGGTCCTAATACTCGCCCATGGGTAGCTTCACTCTTATCGGTTATAGAAACCCAACATGGTTTAATTTTTTAGAGACTTTTCCTTTATTTTCAACCATACCACACATCTTAACACAAGTAAATCAGGATAGACATCTAAGCGAACGATCATTCATCGACCTGCAATTTCTTCAACTAGTCACCTTTGTCGACTACTCAGGTTTTCATTGCTAAAAACCTATAATTAAGTGCTTACGAGTCTAACATAGATCAACTACTCAAAGTATCATATAAAAGCACATCAAGAACTTATTGTTTCTAAGATTTCACCCTAAAGCAAACGATTTCATCATTGGACTTATGCTTAACTAACAGGAAAAGACTCGAAAAAGTAAGCAAAATTAATGTCTTTATAATTAATAAATGCAAAATCACAATTAAATAAGTCAGGAAAATAAACATCTTCCTAACTTGTAGTCTTGTCTTCTTCTGTCTTCTTGCTTTCTTCGAGCGTCAGATTCTCCAACTGCAGTAGTTCTTCTTCCTATTTATTCTCCTCTTTTGCAACCTCATCTTTGTCATTGCTCGAGAAGTTTTTCCTAAAATCTCTCCCATGTTCTATTTTATCTTCACTACTGATGTCTCATATCTCCACGCAGGAAGCTTGGTGGTTGAAAGTTTGGAGGACAGAGCTTTCGGGCAGGCCGGAATTGGTCATATAGGTGGGTGGTGGAACGGAGTGGTAGTTGGGTAGAGGGTTTCTGTGTGTGTCGGGTTGTTATTTTTCTGGGTCGGGTATCTTATGGGCGTCAATGAGGTTTTGGATCTCATGTCTGAGACGGGCGCAGTTGTCAGTTTCGTGGCCTTTTTCCTGATGGAAGTGACAGTATAGGTTTAGGTTGAGGTGATCCACATAATCTTTGAAGCTCTCCTCTGGCTTCTGTTTGGTGTTTTCTAGGTCGCGGAGTGACAAGTCTATCTCCAGGTCTGTGACATATTGGTTTAGGAAGGCCTCCGCTAATGCCCTCCAATCATCCCTGACTTTTCGCTCCAGGCAATGATACCATACTACGGGTGCCCCTTCTAGTGACATCCCGAACATCTTCTGTACCTGGCGCTTTGACAAACCCACTGAACTCATCACTGAAACATATTGTCGGAAATGGACCCTATGATCTTCCTTTCCATTGAACTTGGCCATGTCAGGCATCTTAAACTGGGGAGGCAGTTATTCTTCGAAAGTCATCGCATCATAGTCTAACAGATCTTTATATTTTCCCTTCATCTTGCTGGTAAGTGACTCTACTTGTTCTCCAAGTTTTTATAATTCTGCCTAAGACCCGGCTATCCTTCTCGCGGCATACTCAGCCATGTCATCGTCAAAAATATGGATGTCTTCGCTTACCCTAATCGGGGGCTCCTCACACTTACCATTCTCATTATTTTCTGTTCCCACTGTGTGGGGTACTGTTAGATCGGCCATAGCATTGGTCAAAGCTTGTAGTTGCTCGGTAATTTTAGTGATATTGGTCTCCAATTGATCCATGTAGGAACCTTCGCTGCCTGATGCATCCATGGTTGTTAATTTTTTCTTGACAAGTCTTCCTTCTTCTCTAACCCAACGGATATCTATGATGGCTGTTAAAATAAAGGGTTAGCATGATGTGTATATGCATGCAATGCATAAGATACATGAGATACATGTGGTTATCAAAACATCATACATCCTTCCGACCTTATTCCTCTCATACTCGTGGTAAATCCATTTCTGTCATAGGTATGGCTTATTTTATGCACCAATGTGGGGTACACAAAATCGTTCTCTCTTACGGTACAAGGGTGAACCTTGGCTACCTCAGTCCATTTTCATCGGTAAAAGACAAAGACCGCCCACTTACAATATTGATTAAGCTTATTATGGGGATCGTGTCATTGTCTACAAACGATGAATTAGGCCCTCGATAATCACGGTTGTGGGGATGGACTTAGAGATATCCAAAAGTATACAAATATGCCATAACAAGGTGTATCCTTCGTGGATGAAAGCCAATGTGGATATCGGACTCATGCATTTGGCATATTTGGATCATGTTTGGACCTTCTAAGTCCATCAAGGTTTTCATACAAATTGGTCTGTTATCATTTTAAAGTGTCCAATCAGATTATCGCGAGGTGCAAACTTGTCTCAGTTGAAAATGCCCAACAGGTTTACACTTTTGTGATAAGGTGGCTAAACAACTTCAAATGATATGGGGACCAAACACAAGGTGGCCCATCGTCATTTTTTCAGCTTTTGGCCCAATCATTATAAGATACAAACTCGTCATAGTTTAAATGGCCCAACAAGTTTGTATCCTATGACGAGAGGCTCAAATGGATCCAAATGATAATGGTCCCAAACACAAGCATATGAGTAGCTTCTATAGGACATATAACTATGGTTCATATGTGGGCTTATAAGGGTATGGATAAAGGCTCCCGCCGGTGAAGGGTTACTTACAACTAAGTCTCCCCACACAAGGGTTCGAGCGACCAAGTGAGCATGCATTTTTTATACCCAAAGGTACGTGCCAACGAGTGATGATGCCACATAACGATCCACCGCCTTTAGTGAAAGCGACTTCACGATACATGACACCATCGGGGTAAGAAGGGTATGCAAAATATATAAGACTTAGGTAACCAAAGCCAATGCCACGGACACTACAAGGCATTATTTCAGGGCTGATTCTCTATCCCCAGTGGAGTCGCCATCTATAGGAGTGAAGTGAGGTTTACCGCTATGCCTATGATGCTCAGCGACCATGACACTATTGGGCTCGCAGCCCGTAGAGAGTACGGAGTAGCCTATGGAGGACTAAACCAGAGAATAAAGGAGTCACCACCCACCGTGAACTAGGAAATGATTTAAGGCCGCACTCACCCCTCGCAAGGGAAGACCTCAAACGATTGGGTTCAGAATGGTCTATTACTTATGCCAGTATAATGGACGGGTTCACACAATGGTATAACCAAGTTTTATGCAGCACATGCAAGATACTTCAAATAAACACACAAATTTGCACACCCATAAACATGAATATAAATAAAAGCAAATACATAGTTCCAAAAGCATATTCAATAAAGAAGTATGATAATGTAAATTATAAGAACAATAAAAAATATTAATAATAAATGCAAATAATTAAGCGCATAATGCAAAATAAATAACTAAAGAGATGAAAATACATAAAATATAAAGAAAGATGTTGTCCAGTGCGTGCGCGTTCGTGTAGCGTTCGTAAACGCGTTCGAACGAAGTGTTCCAGAGAGTTCACGTTCATGTAGCGTTTGAAAATGTGTTCGAACAGAGTGAGGCAGAATGCTTGCGTTCAAGTTGCGTTCGAATGGAGTGAGGCAGAATGCTTGCGTTCGAGTTGCGTTCGAAAACGCGTTTGAACGTTCTTACAAAAATAGCATCAATAATGACATAAACACGCATTTGTGAGTATTTCCCGAGTGGTACGTGGAGTTGTATCTCAAGTACAACCGCACTACCGTCCATTCGGATTTGGCTACGGAATTTATGTATGAGTTTCCATCCGATATACCGCAAGGGATAATACACACAATCATTGATGTAATGTAAACAGACATAAAAATAGATGCGATATAATATAGCAAAATATAAATAAAAGTAAAGGCGGAATATTAAAATGACAATAAAAGCGAATAACTAAATAAAAAGATAAATAACACAAAATAAATGAGAAATAATAAAATAAAGATAAACAATAAAATAAATGTGAAATAATAAAATAAAGATAAATAAGGATAACGAAATAACCATAAAAGTAAATGAATATAAAAAAAAAAAAAAAAAGATAAACAACAAAATGCTAGAGAAAGAAAATGTGACCAAAAGATTTGGCCGTTTTTAATATAGGACTTTGCATACCCGGCATGCCCTGTCCGGGACTATAAAAATAAATAGGGTGTCCTCAGGTCTTACCTTTTAAGTTGCTTCTTAGAAGTGCGTTAGGTCGTCGCCGGAAGGATTAAATCTTACTGTTTTTCTAGTTTGCTTGTACGCTGTTTCTTCTCACTATTCGCCGTTTCTGCTCATTGTTTTTGCTGTTTTTAGGCTGCTGTTTTTGCTGTTTGTTTGGCTCACTGGTTCACGTTTTAGGTGCAGTTTTTAGGGGCTGTTTTTGGACTGTTTTCAGGGCTGTTCATGGTTTCTTGCGTTGATGTTTGTTGTCTTGGTCGGTGGTGATGGTTCTTTGTCGGTTTGTCCGCTGAATGGCTCCGTTTGTTTGTGGTTTGGTGGGGCAATTTCGGTGGCTTGTTGTCCACGTTGGTTCGGTTTTGATGGCTTTCTGTTCATGTTGACTTGGTTTTGTTTGTTTATTTCGTGGGGGTAATTTGGTTGAAGGGTTATTTGTTTATTCGGTAGGGGTACTGTTTTAGTGTTTGTTTTTGGTTGGTGGAATTTGTTTTGGTTTGTTCATTCACGTGGTGGGTTGCTGGGTTGAAGGGTGATGCTTCACTTTGATAGAGGGCTTTGGTGGCTTGCTGAGTTTCCGTGAGAGAGAGTGTCTTAGGTTGAGAGAAGATAGACTTTAGGGTTTTTTGTGATCTTCTTTGCCCTGTGTAGCCTTGTGTGTGTTGAGAAAAGAGATCCCTTAGGGTTTGGTTTTGTTGTCTTTTTATAATGCCAATGGATCTCCTAATCTTGGAAATAAAATCAAGCAAATTTGAGAGATATATTCTCAATTTATTTAGGGAACAAAATCTCTAAATTTGGTGAGGATGGGATTTTATATCTTGTTAAATTGGAAGGTGATTTGAGGGATTTTTGACATGTGTTTTGCATGGGATTTCTTTTTATTTGGGAAGGCTTAGGCGTGCATGGGCTTTATGTGGCCCTCGGGCGTGTGCTGCATGGATTGGCTTTCATGGGTTGTAGGGGTTTTGGGCCGAGGCTAAGGTTTGAAACAGAAACCGACTTAGCGAATCTGAGGCGGGCTAGCGAGTTCGAATCCAATAAGGTGCTAATTTTGGACTTTTTCCTTCCGGCATTTGTTTCTCGTGACTTCCGTAACTTTTCAGGTAATACCTCTATACGAGGCTCATCATTGGGCTTCATGCAAAATGCAGTATCTACATCACCCTTATTCAACAATGTGTTTCGTCAACCAAGCGCTTGAAGTCATTAAGAGTCCCATATCTGCTACTAACAACATACAAGTTGGTGACTTGTATTACAATAGAGATTTATTAAGACTTTCATAGAACTATCTGAAAATGTACAAATCATCTGAAACTAATATATATTAAAACGTATCTCAAAAGTATGACACCATTTTTAAAAAAATAAATGGGAAAAAACACTTAAAAAGTTGTTATATATGTATATTTTTCACTTCAGTAAACTACATAAATCATGCATGTGACATAATCTGTTTGGATCAACTATGATAAATGATTACGCTGAAATAAACTAGAAAACTTTTAGCAATCAAATTTTAACTGTCTGATTACTCATTACTAAAAATTACTAAAAACTGTTTTCCATTTTCAATTATTTGACATCACTTGTACAAATATTAACCGAAAAGTAAGATGTGTCCACCAAGTCTTCAATTAAAATATAGGAAGAAATGTTAATTTACTCTACAAACAACAATGAAGTTGTTGGGGCTGATGTGGAACCCGTAAGGTGGGATAGGTGTCCCGCGCAGCGAAAGTGGATCTAACCCATGTATATCGAACATGAGTGTATTTTAAAATATTTTTATATAAAACTAAATTCCGTTTCGAGACCATAGGAAAAAACAGAGACCACAACGGAGTCCGGAAACTCTGAAACGGAGAAAATGAAGTTTCAGTATGTATCAGCTCTGCGCATCACGATGTGGAAGCTTGGGGGTCGAGATGCGCAAAAGTGCGAGAGCAACTGTGAGAGCTGAATGTTTCGGCATTGCGACGCGGAAAGTTGAGCATCACGACGCGCCTAGGTCTGATACTCGGTCAGAGTCGCGACGCTGCCCTACCCAGTGAGCAATTTCAACTTCAAACTAATACTAAACACTTTCAATTTTCTCCTAATATTTCAAATACACCTAAAATCTAATTTTGGCATCATAACTACCATCAATACATGTTATACAACTAACATAAATGAATTCTAAAAATATATATGTATTTGTTTGAATCTAAATACAAACCAATTTAGAATCCCACTATGAAATGTCTCATGAACAATTCTATTTCACCCAAAGGTGGTCAAGTGATTTTAGAATGGTATCCATAGCTATAAGCTTTAATCTAGAGTTACAAACTCTAATTAATTTGTTCCATGTCCAACATGAACATCTTTAACCCATTTACAAGCATATTGTGTTTATACTTCCAAAGCATTCTAACACAATTCATCATCATAATTTCAACTTAAGCTATGTAATTATTCATCCAATACATAATTCATCATTATATGTCTCACTAATGAAAAACTCACTAATGAAGAACATAGCTTATGAGAAGATCGAACGTTACCTAGTAAGCTTGATACAAAGATCCAATCTCATTCTACTTGTTGAAATTGTTGGAGAACTTCCAAAGTTTAGCAAGCTTCATACCAAGATTTAATCTTAATTCCAATGTAAGCAAACTTCACTCCAAGATCCAATCTTGATTTCTCCTAGATGAAATATTGTAGAGATCTTTCAAAGCATCTCTAAACACTTCTCTAACTTAGGCTAATTTCTCCAAGAATTACTTGTATTTAGCTTAAAATTCTCAAGCTCATTTTGATTTGCTTAAACTTAATTAAAACATTCATAAAGCTTGCTATTTACAGCAAAACTTAGGCAATTTTTAATTAATAAAAGTTCTAATCAATTTTTATGTGAGCTTAATCTAATTTGTCCAAATATGTATCATTAGGTGTGACTAATCACATTTGTTTACCACTTTGATTTAATCCAATTAAATCAAGACAAATATTAGGAAATGGATTAGTTCAATGTTTGCCACTTTGATTTAATCCAATTAAATCAAGCCAAAAACACATATAATTACATACTTGCAATTACCATAATATCCTCAAATAGTAGAGATAATTATGAAATTACGCCAAAACTCTTGTGTACATATTGAATTAATCCAATAGGTCAAAATAAATAACAATGTTATCCAATAACACTTGATTATCTTAGTTGATAATTATAATATCGATTATTTTCTTTTATCAAAATTAATCAGCTACTCATGTGCCCAACGAGTACACTTCATATTGGGACTCTCTAAGTTCAGACACGTTTGTCATATAAGCCTAGCTAATATGTACTCAATTCGGCCACCTCCGAATTCGCAAAGAACACGAACGACCTTTCCGAACTATACAAGTTGAGATCATCACATATGTTTAACAATCCCTCCATCGTAAACTATCCGAGTTGTGCTTAGGAAACATTAAATGCCCCGTCAAGTTTCCAAGGTGCATATCTCATATCGACATGTCCACGATTCTTTACAATTGATGTGATCCACCCTAGGTGATCGGCTTTGGCCAAAGTCTTAAGAGTCATGACTTACTCATATGGATACCTAAACCCCTTATGGTACACATACGGGCCGACAGATCCTATCTTGATTCACACTTGATTAACGAGTGTATCGGTCCACATCCAACGAACATCCAGAGGCTAGACTATGAACGTTTTC